>VZTT01054135.1:6556-16930 GCA_013400855.1 Buphagus erythrorhynchus
GGGCTGTGCTGCCCCTGGCTCTGCTGGCGCTGCTGGGCTCGGCTCTGCTGGGCTGTGCTGGCCCTGCTGGGCACAGCTCTGCCGGGCACGGCTCTGCTGAGCTCAGCTCTGATGGGCTCTGCTGGCTCTGCTAGGCTCGGCTCTGCCAGGCTCGGCTGACCCTGGCTCTGCTGACCCTGCACTGCCACGGCTCTGCTGTAGGTCACTCATGGGGTGCCGATGCTGTGCCCATTAATCCCCAGCCCCTGGGGAGCCCCTGCCTTGGCAGGATTCCTGGCAGCTCTGAGTGCAGCTGCCCTCACTGCAGCTCCAGGAATTCCACCTCTGACTGCTGCTGGCCAAGGGCTGGGGTCTGCTCACTGCTGCCCCAAAACCCAGCTCAGCAAGAGCAGCACAAAGACTGCAAGAGCTGGAGAACAAGCAAATAAACCACTCAAAAGTTCTCACAGGTTCCTTGTTGTGCTTGAGAGGCAGAAAACACAATGTTAATTTTCACTTGGACAGGATAATCCACAAATGTGTGAATTATTCTTGCCATTTGCAGCTTTTCTCTTAAAATAAGATTTCTAAGCTGATTCATTAAGGTTTATGAAACTGCTACCAGGAGTCCTATTTTAACAACATATAGGTAGTTAAATGAGGGCAATAAAATATTTATTGAATGCCATTTGCATTACCAGAAGACCAGAATTTGTTGCAGTCAGTAGATATTAGTGCTCCCAGCAACACACAGTTTAGATAGAAGCAGCAAGATATGTGATATACCAAAATGTTTATTAATGCTATGGCTTGGCATAGAAAAGCTGACACTCAACAGAAAACAGAATCATGAAAGCACCAAACAGCAGTCAGGGAGTTACCAAATAAAGCCTTAATTCAGCAGGCAGCAGAGAGCAGCCCACCAGCTTTGGAACATCCTGGGAGCTGCCAGGGATTAATCTGCATTCTTTGCTCATGTTCCCATCTAAACAGGCAGGAACCCACTGAAGTCCACAAGGACTCCACTGCTGGAAGCTGCACCCAAGAGCTGTTAGTGAGTGGCAAATGTTCTATAATCCATCACTGCTTTGCAGTTTGCATTTTCTCTCTCCCTCCCCACAACCAGGAGAATTCTTGTGCACAGAGGTCTGTAGCTGTTTTTATAGACTCACTTCTCTTTCCTGAAGCTGTGCTCTTCTCACTACCTCTGTCTGCAAGAGTAAAGCCAAGTGTAACACAGAAATTATTTTTTTAAAACATATAAACTTTACCTGGTGGACTAAAGCTTGCTTTCCACTTCATCATTGCGTTCCCACGGGTGTAAAATTCCACAGAGCCTTCACCTTCATTTGAGCAGATTTTGAAACCACTGGAAATGACTCGTCCACCAGAGGCAGGGAGAAGCTTGGCCTGCTGGTCTTGAGTCTTCCAGAAAAAGGAAAATGTCACTCCTGGGGAAAGCAAGGGAGAGGAGACTTGAATGAAAAAAACGAGTGCAATTAAAAATTTCCAGTGTGTAGAATACAGAGAGTGGGAATGCTTCTGAGGACAGATCATCTGCTGGCACAAAGCAGGACAGCATTTCTAAAATCAACAATGCTCCAGCAGTTCAGACCCAATAAACAATCCCTCCGTGAGCTTTGCAGTGTCAGAGCAGCTTCTCTTGGGAAAAACCAAAGTTCTTTGGTTTCCAAAAGGCTCCTGCACTTTATTTGGTGTTCCCCAGGCCCCACCACAGCCAGATTTAACAGATCTAATTTTTTAATCAACAGATTTAATTTTGCTGAGCCCTGCAGCACTGCCTGGCCAGTACACCCTGCTCAAACTGGGATTTCCTGAGTGTGTCACTGGGTGTGCTGTCACCCTCCAGTGTACCAACAGCTCCTGAGAGCAAGGTGGAGAATCAAGTACATGAGCCACAGACACAACCCTGAGCTCCCCACCTACACAAAAATAAAATCATTATCCCAAAAATACAACACAACCCTGCAAGTGCCCACTGGGATTAACTTTGTCCACGAATAATCCCGGTCAGCTCACAGGAAATGTCACTGATATCCTGTAAAAGGGATTTGATTTCATTCCAAGGAGGAAAGAAACAATGATTATTGAATAACACCATTTGGCAGCAAAAGAAAAGTCAATTAATTGAAGTTGATTAATAAATTTCTCACCTTCAGGCCCACAAGCCTCTGGGTTACTAATGCAAGAATTTCGATAGCTTCCAAAGAAGAGAAAGGTGACTCCTTTCTTCTCAGTGACGTAAATTCCCTTGTTCACCATCCCTTCTACAATATCTGCAGCAAAACAAAACCCAGTTTAACATTCACATAAAGGAAAACGCCCTGGAAACACAATTTTAACAGACTGCTATAGCTCAGGTGTTTATCCAACTCTATGGTTTTGTTATTTTAGTGTTTGTTTTTCTTTTTTGTTCCGGTTGCCAGTTTCGTTTAGTTCAGTTTCTTTGTTTGTTTCTGTTTGTCAGGGGTTTGTTATGTTTTTGAAGAGCACAGGGATGCCTCTTTTATTTCAAGTTTGTAAATTTGTAAATATTACACTCATACCCACTCAGCTCTGTGGTTAACTGTGACAGAACCCATACACCCAAAAATGATCATTTGAAGTAACCTGAGTAAACCTTGTTTTCCAGAGTTTTGAATGTCAGACACTTCCTGGAGGGGTCTTACTGTTGGGCTGAGCTAGTAAAGAAATCCTTTAAACAGTTAAAAATTCTTTAACCAGTTAAAAATAGTAAATAAATAACAAAATAATAAATAAAATAAAATAATAAATAAAATAAAATAATAAATAACATAAAATAATAAAATAAAAAAAAAATTTGGTTTTTTGTTTCTTTTGAAAGGGAAAGTTGGTGACCAAGCCCCAGTTTTCACTAAACAAAAAACCCAGTGGAGTACCCTTGCCAAGGCACAGTCCCAGATCTGTGCAGCTCTGCTGGGGTGTCCCTGCAAAGGCAATTCCTGCTTTGTCTGACGTGGATAATGCACTTGGGATTTTCTGGGGTTCCCTCCCAAAGAAAAGCACTGCTGATTCATCTCCTGCTAGAGCACATGCATCCTCTGAACTCCAAAATCCTGATATTTGTTCACTGCAGGAGCCCCACTGAGGCTGGGAGTGCAGCTGGCAGATGTTGATGCTGTTCTCACTTGCCCTGGCTGATTCCAGCATGGGACAATAAAAATTCCCAGTGAGAAAGCCCAGCCCAGGCACTCTGCTGGTTCAGGTGCCTGCCCCCACAGAACAGAGAATATTGAATTTTGAATTTTGAGTTGTGTGTTCTGGCAGGCAGAGCACCGAGTGCTCGGCGTGGGCTTTCTGTCACCACCATTGCTTGGGATGGCATTTCTGCAATCCCTGAGATTCACAACCTTGGCTTCAGCATCTTTCTTCATAATTTCTTCTGGAAAAATGAGAGGAGCTGCTCTGAGGGAGGTCCAGCAGTGAGAAGACATTTTCCTTTTCTGAATGAATGCAGTGAATGCAAGTCTCATTGTTCTCTTAGCTCATCCCAAATCCTTATTTAAATATCAGTTTTCAGGTATCTTTCCCTCCCTTTGAGGAAAAAAACCATCAAGTCCTGCTCTAGCTGACAGATAAATTTAATTTCTTTTAAAAATGTGAGTGTGCACTAGGGAGTAAATCAAGCATTTCTACATCCTTCTCAAGGCACCTGAATTAAAAATTCATCTCTCCAGGAAAATTGCCATAAGGTAACAATTTCTGTTCCCACAGCACTTCCCTTGCCATTGGTGTCACTCTCTGTAATGTTCATATTGAACCTATTTTATTATGTGAGAACTATGCAGATGGTCTATAAAGCAGATAAGAGGGGACTGAAAGGAATTAGGGTCATTTGAAGTTCATCATTAATAGAGTTCCCATTTGCCAGCATACTTCTACTCTGAGTGAAAAACTGGCGAGTTTAGTATTCCAATATAAAATTCTTCCTCTCTGAGCAGCCCAAGTGACAGCTTTACCATTTCCATCCTTCTTAGGTCAGGTTTTCTGAGAGTTTGGTGTGAGTTAAAACCTGAGGTCATGTTTCAATTGCACCCACACAGCACAAATGCAATTACTGAAATTAAGAGGCTTGAGGCTGCTGTAACTGGTTCCCAGTCTGCCAGGCTTCTGCCTGTGAGTTGTCATTTCTGTTCTTCCTTTGACCTCCTAGTGTGTGGATGTTAAAAAAAAAATAAAAGGAGATACATAGAAAGATTTGCTTCTCATTAAAAAAGAAAAAAACACACAAATAAAAAACCAAAGTAAACCATCATGTTAACCAAGGCTCTCATGACTGACAACATCTCACTTGCAGGCTCTGCAAATCTGCTTGCATTTGTCTTTCTTAACGTGTCCTCAAAAAGTTATTACAAACCAGTGAAAAACAGAGAGCTTCTTTTCCATTTTAGCCTTGAAAGACAAGAAAAAAATTAACCTGTTTATTCTTATATGTTCCTCTGAAATGCCAGGTCTATTTCTTTTAAGCATAATAGAAATTTTTTAGGTTTTGGAGGATCCCTGAGGCACATCCTCCCATGGGGATGCCTCTCCCAGAACTCCAGCAATCCAGGGAACATTGCAGAGGAGCTTTTCCATTAATGTGTGACAGTGTAGTAGTAATAATAATAATAATAATGACAATAATAATAATAATAATAATAATAATAATAATAAACACTTTTACGACACGAGCTCCTGAACCAAAACTCAGAGTTAACTCTGAATACAAGAACCATCCACACCTGACAAATGCAGAACAAAAAACGAGTAAATCTCACCTACAGTTGCAGAGAAGTTAGAGTAGGCAGAGTCATTGGTATTTACAGAGGTAGAGTTATGGGAAGGGAGCACAGTGAAGTTGTGGATTCTTAGAGCTGGGTGGAACAACAAAAGAAAATAAGCAAATAAGCAAAACAATGAATTAACACAATCAGTAATGAATTGGCCAGTTCATATCTCTCAGCACAGCACAAATCCCTGATTTGTTGATGTTAAATTTACCCCACAAGCACTTCTCATGTGTGGGCTTCACCTGCACAGGAGATGCAGTGGCACTAAAAGAGTGTTCTCACCTGTGCAGGGAAATGCAGTGTCAATAAAAGAATGTCCTCACCTGCACAGGAAATGTCACTGAAAGAATGCTCTCACCTGCACAGGAAATGTCAATAAAAGAATGTTCTCACCTGTGCAGAGAAATGCAGTGTCAATAAAAGAATGTTCTCACCTGTGCAGGGAAATGTCAATAAAAGAATGTTCTCACCTGTGCAGGGAAATGTCACTGAAAGAATGCTCTCACCTGCACAGGGAAATGTCAATAAAGAATGTTCTCACCTGCACAGGAAATGTCAATAAAAGAATGTTTTCTTCGCAGTTTCTGAGAAGAAAAGCCTGTGAACAATCCAAGTGCAGATGGAGCCCCATGGCCAGTTTTGGACACCCTGGAGCGAGGCCAGGAGAGGCTGAGAGAGCTGGGGCTGCTCAGCCTGGAGGGCTCAGGGATTTGATCAAAGTGTAAAAATTCTCAGCTGGAGATGGAAAGTGCCAGGCTTCCCTTATTTGTACCCAGAGAACACACCAGAGCAATGGGCACAAATCAAAATACAAGAAACTCCATCCAAATACAAGAAAGCCTCCAACTTTTTATGTCTGATAATAAAGTTTTATTCTCTAATTTTTTTTTTTCTGATTTTGAAAATTTAGCAGTATCCTGCACACTGTAATTGTTTATCCTGGGCAGGCAAATAAAGCCTGATGGAAAGCCCATGAAAGTAGATGGAGAGACATCGATTTGGGATTTAGACCAACTGAGCTCGTAGAACAAAAAGACAAATGCTCTTAGGAAAAGAAAAACACACATAAAAATCTTCAGCTAAAAATGCGTGGGAAACAAGGGGTCAGATGAAAGACCTGAGCACAGCCACTCTCTCCTCATTTGCTGTGTTCTGAACTGATTGTTTCCCTTCAATTGCCTCTGGTGCTGAGATTTCCAGAACATTAATTTGCTGCCACACTCATGCTTTGAGAGATACAAATCTGGCCTCACACACAATGACTTCAACAAATAAAATGGATTAACGTGACAGACAGATTATGATGCTTCGAGGATTTAAGAGGAGAAACATGGAATGAAAATAATTGCATGATATGATGGGTGGAAAAACAAGAAAGGTTCTGCAATAAACAGAAGAGTTGTGCAATCAGAATGGAACCAAAACCAAGCAAATTGTCACCTGGAGTAGATTACAACAATAAAGAACGCTTTTCTTGTGTATCAAAGTGAAATATCAGATACATAAAGCCTCTGCTGGAGGCAGCTGAAATAAAATCTGTGTCTGATAAGGCACAAAATAAACAACTGAGAGGAATTTGAGCCACCCAGTGCAACACAGAGAATTCAGCATTGTTAGAGCTGCACTGCAGAGACAAAGACCTCTGGCTGCTGCTATCCCCTGCAAGTAATTGTAAGACAAAATCCACCAAATCTTTTCAGCAAAGTCCTGCAGCTGGCTCATTTATAAATTTCTTTAACACGATGTCATAACAGGAGTCAAAAGAGATTTCTCCTGTGAGCCAGTCCCTTTGCTGTGAGTGCAGGTTTGTAGGATCAGGAACTTCATCTGTTCTGCTTTCTCTCTTCCAAGATACTAAAAATATTTCTGAATTTTGCTGAAATAAAATTAAACAACATTTGAAAAACAATCTAACATCACTTGTCCTTTTCCAGGAGCTAGATTTTATTTATATCTTTTTCAAGCACTTTCAAAACAACTTTGCTGTAATGTGGTTGCCAGAACAGTGCTAGATACGGAGCACTTCTCTCTTTTTGAAACCATGTGAAGTCCAGGGTCAGAAAATGACTTTAACACGCTTTTAGAGAACTTATGTGGCAACTTTTGTAAGCCAAATTATTATTCTATTGAAGTCAGTAGGAATGCTGCCATCAGCTCCTAATGGAAGCAGAATATTGCCCAGATATATTTCTGCTCAGGCAATTTCATTCCTTTCAGAAATTTTGTGGAAAGAGAGGTCAAGGTTTAGGCTTAAAATACTTGAGCACCTCTACCCTCCAATAAAGGGATTTAGATATTTATAGCTCTTTTTCCCCACTTAGGAGCAGAGATGGATATTGCCATTTTTGGCACCCAGGTTGGGGAACACTGGGAATGCACATCAGCAGCACCAGGAATTGGCCAAAGTGTGAGCAGAGCAGAACCAGCCCTGTGGAAATTCTGGGGGAGCTCTGGGCCTGGAGGGAGGCAGAGCCCAGCTGGACATTTCATCTGGAAGGAGCAGCAGAACTGGGGGGGACACAGGGGTCTGGGGGAGCCCCTCAGCTGCACCAGCCAGCCCTGGGAACAGCCCTTGGGTGTCATTCCCTATGGGATTGTCATTCCCTCTGGGAACAGCCCTTGGATGTCCTTCCCTCTGGGATTGTCCTTCCCTCTGGGGTTGTCCTTACCCCTGGGACTGTCCTTCCCCCTGGGAACAGCCCTTGGGTGTCATTCCCTCTGGGATTGTCCTTCCCTGTGGGATTGTCCTTACCCCTGGGATTGTCATTCCCTCTGGGATCGTCCTTCCCCTCTGGGATCCCCTGGGAACAGCCCTTGGATGTGATTCCCTCTGGGATTTCCTTCCCTATGGGATTGTCCTTCCCCTCTGGGACTGTCCTTCCCTCTTTGATCCCCCTGGGAACAGTCCTTGGATGTCATTCCCTCTGGGATTGTCATTCCCTCTGGGATTGTCCTTCCCCCTTGGGATTGTCCTTCCCCCTAGGATCCCACTGGGAACAGTCCTTGGATGTCATCCCCCCTGGGACTGTCCTTCCCCCTGGGATTGGTCATTCCCCCTGGGATTGCCATTCCCCCTGGGATCCCCCTGCCCTGACACCTGCCCCTGGCAAACCAGGGAGGGCTTTGCCCCAGCAGCTCTCTCCTGATTTTGCCCAGTTGGAAATGAATTGAATTAACATGAATTCCTGCTGCAGCGCTGCTCTTAAGGCAATACCCAAAAGCAGATCAAAATGGGTGAGAGGCACCCAGACGAGAGCTCACACTTTTCCTTCTGTAGACACCACAGGCAATGTTCAAAGTGCAGGGGGATCTTGGACATTTAACTCCTTCCAGAAGCAGAGGAAGGAGCCAGGGAAGAGCAGAGCCCCCTCCCTGCTGGCAGAGATCCCAGCCCTGGGAGTGCTGTGCATGCACCAAACCCACCAGTAACAACGGGACTGCAATGACTCTTTGGGTCATAAACCTTTTCTCTTTATAACCTCAGCAATGCACAGGCAGCCCATAAAACATGGGAGAATACTCCATAAAAATCAGCTCACAAACGCAACATCATTTGGATATCAGAGCCCTGCAAACACATGAACTGGGGAAAAATCCTCAGCCTCTGAGCCACCAGAGTTAACCCTTTCCTTATCTCCTGCTGCCCTTTCCAACCCAGCCAGGCACAGAGCTGTGCTGTTGCCATTGTCAGGGGTGCTGTGTCTACCTCCATTTGTATCCCGGAATTCGTGAATTCCATCCACATCTTCCAGTGGCCAGTAATGGGAAGCTGATGCCAGGACTTTGAACCCTTCCAAGAAACACAGGTGAAAAGATTATTAAATAAAAGACCAACAAGGTATGTAACAAGCCTCCACAAAAAATAATCATAAACGAGGTCAAAAGGTTAAATAAACTGAAATATTTTATGTAAATCAAGTGTGGCACACAAGCGAGATCATAAATCAAAGCAGCAGAGTAGATTAAAGCTGTACCACTGATTAACCACTGCAGAAAACCTGCTTTTAAACCCCAGCTGATTTTCATTTTAATTGCACTAAAATGTGTAACAATCTCTGGCTAAATCTCTGCTCGTGCATCTGGCAGCGTTCACTGCAGGAAGAGCTGAGGAGTCATCCAAGAGTAATTCCCAGATTTTTCTGAGATTTCCAGCACGTGGTGGACAGCCCAGAGCCCTGGGGTGGGAATGTTCAGCCTCTGCTGCCCTTCCCCAGGGGCACCTGGGGAGTTTGGTGCTCCTGGCAGAACATGGAGCAGCAGATGGGGGAGCTCCCACCTCCCCACCCAGCGCCAGCCCAAATCCAGAACCTTCTCCTGCACCCCAAAAATCCAGAACAGCCCTCTGGGGCTGATGGAAACACGCTGTTCTCCTTGGCAGCAGGTGGACAGGCTGGCAAAGGCAAGCACCTGCAGTTTCCACTGGCATTTGTGCCTGCACAGCCTGAGTGACCAGAGCTTGAACAAAGCCTGGGACAGGGGGTCACTGAATCAGAAACAGGCTGCTCAGAACAGCCACATTTTCTGTTAAGATAACAATTCTATTTTAAGGGTAGAGCGTTAGTAGAGCAGAAAAACATGAATTGTAATTTCTTACTATCTTGCTAGCTGCAATGAACCCTTTATTTTCAAAGCAATTAATTTAATCAGATGTGATGAAATAAATTTAGCATGTCCTACGGCTAAGGAAGTTTGGCCAAGTTGACAGAGATACACAGAAGTTTTTCCAGGCATGCACCATCACAGCAAACCATGCTGCTGGTCTGAGTTATTGCTCCTTAGGGGCAGAGGTGGGGACAGCACAAAGGATAAGGGGACAAAGAGCAGGATTTGTGTTACACCACGTCTCTGGCTCTCTGCCCTGCACTCATTTCTCATTCCCAAGCAATCTTTCAAGAGACTGAGGTGTGAAGCTGACAGAGCAAAGTTTGTTAAACCCCACCTCGGTTTCTCCCCACATCTCATGTGCAAATTACCCCACCAGGAGCTCATCCCACACTCTCTTCACTTCTGAGGTCAGAACAGTTTTCCTGTTTGATGCTTCTCTGTCATTTTAACGTCCTGGATGCACACCAGATTTTTGTATCATGGATATGAAGGTGCAAAACCCTTATTGAAGTGCCTGATGCCCACCCTGGAGAGCACTGATGGCTCCATCCCCATGGTTCAGTTTCTGAGCTGTGACAGATGGGATCCGAAGATTTATTTTTTCTTTTGAGAACTTTACAAAGTTGATAAAATTGCTAAACTTTACAACAAGCAATTTCTTGATTTGAAACAAGAAAACAGAACTCCAAGTTCTGTGTCTTGGGAGGATACAAGAACTACTCAGACTTGCTTCCAAAGTCAACTATACCAGAGGTATCTAACAAATGATTCATAATTGAATTCATTAATTCAGGATCTATTCTTAGCCCACCTAACTAAATGTTTGCCGTTGTCATAGAGGTTTTCCCTCAAGGAGGGAACAGAGCACAAACAGAGAAGATGGAAATGATTCATGGAATGGAGATGGGGTTCTGTGGTTCCCCATCTCTGAGTGCCTGGCAGGCAGAGAGGGGGGAACAGGGAAAGAGAGAGAGAG
>VZTT01054136.1:1090-28288 GCA_013400855.1 Buphagus erythrorhynchus
GTTTTACAGGTTTCCAAAAAATGCACCTGGACTACATAAGCTGAGATTTCTTTTCCTTAAGCATCTCTGAAAGTTGAGGTGGAGGGAGAGATACTTCCATTTTACAGCAACAAACTATAAATATCACAGACTTCCTGACACAAAGTAAGTGAAATTCCACTGGGGCAGTGGGATAAAGTTAGAAATGGCTTTATTCAAAAATCATTTCATACGTGCTTGGCCTAAGGCAGTGTGGCTCACCTGAGACTCCCAGGTCCCCAGCTCAGCCACAGGGATGCCCACATCAAGTCCCCAGACTGACTGTTCTCTGCAGTCTGTGGCCAATCACCATGAGTGTCACTGAAGAAGAATTTCCTTAAAACCAGAAGGGTTTGGGTGACAAACTGCCCAACCAGCTTTACCTTTTCTTCAAAGTCATTCTTCCAGCCTTGGGCAGAGGATTCAGTGTTTTTTTCTCATACTTTTTTGAGTGTTTCTGGTTATGACTTCAATTCCAATTCCCCCTGAACTAACAACACTTTGTATCTTGAGCTCATCATCATCCTTAAATTATTTTTCACCTCTCTTCTTTGTAATCCAGTTCTTCTGTACTATGAGGACCTGAGGGCAGGACATTATCCTCATTAAGGATGCATTCAAATCCTTAAAGCTAAGTAATTTTGAATATTCTTTCTCATTAAAATACATCAGCATGTATTTTCTATTCTAAACTTCATCAGGTTTTCTCATGCATGTTTTTGCTTTATTTCTGTTCCTTAAAAGTATAGAAGTACTCCTGCAAACAAGGTCTGGGAGTTCAAAACAAAAGTAATTTTAATGAGCAGCTTTTATTTTAATAAAAAAATGCCAAAATAAGCTTAAAAATCTTTCTAGTTGTCTCACTGCCTGAAGGTAATTATAGAATTAAGTATTGTTGTCAGGATGCACACAAGTGATGTTTTATGACACTTCAAGCTGTTCCCATCCAGAAACATAAAAATATTTTGAGTTAGGGACTGATTGACACAAACTAGATGTGCCTGGGGAGACTTAATAAAAGTCTGAACTTCACTTCTTATGCATCCCCGCTGCACAAGAATTGCATCTTCATGCATCGGTAAAAAGCAACTTTCATGTAACTTCTCTGTGAAATTTGAAATACGTTTTAGTTGAAATGAATGAAAAATTAAAGAAATGAGTTATACAGATATATTCTTACGGAAAAGAGTAGCAGTTCAAGACTTTAAAACTCCATAATTCAGGGATCCTTGGCAAGTCTTTGTTATCTGGTCATAGGGTTTTTTGGTTTTCTTTGCTTTCCCTTTTTAATTTTTTTTTTTTTNTGAGTTAACCCAGCTCAGAGTTAACCCAAATACTGGTATTTTTGCAGATTAAAAACAAATCACACAAGTGAGAAACCTATTCTGCTGCTACTATCTTTGTGGTTTTCCTGTATAGACATAACATTCTTGTTCTATAGACATAATTCTTGTTCTCTCTGAACAAGAATTGAGGAAAATTTAGGTGTAAATCATTAAAGCCTCTTTAAAATAGAGGCTTTAATGATTTACACCTAAACAGCAGCGAGCAGGTTGAGTCCTGATGGTCTCTCATCCAAATACTGTCAAGCCTGGGACAGTTCAGTTCCAAAGGCCAAACAGCTGTCACTGCTGAACATTGATTAATTTCTGATGGGTCTGTCCACCATCATATGGTAGTAAATGCTCACCTCCTCATGATTCAGATTTAAAAGCACCAAAAAACTGCTCTGAACCTTCCCAGCTCCCAGGCAAACCAAGGCTGGTTAGCACATTCTCAACACCCTGAGAACTTGTCATCTCGCAATTCATTCAAGCTGCAAATGTCCATGTTTTCTTGGCAGCTAATGTGAAAAGCATGGCATCCCTCAAAAACTTGCAGCACAGGAATCATCCGTGCATGAGTCCCACTCGTTCCATTTTTCACTGGCAGCCCAGAGCAGCCAGAACACTTCTCTGCACTGGAGCTGCATCTCATCTGTCCAGCTGCTGCTCACTGGCTGCTCAGAAGGGCTGTGGATGTCCAGCCAGAGACCGTGCTTGGCTCTCACCAGGAAGGAGGCAAGGGAGGAAGTATCTGCCTGCTCCTACACCCAGATTGCTCCACATACTGTTCTCATGGATGACAGCTTGGTACAACTGTCATATAGACTGCCCTTCTAATACGGTGGGGTTTAGTTCCTTGAAGACACAGTAACTGGAGCAGAGAGGTGGCAGATGGTGATGTCTCAAGTAAGATGACAATGTCCTTAAAAAAACTCATGAGGAAGTGCATCCCTTTGAAACTTTTTTTTTTAAATTGAAGTACAGTCAGATTGCTCTCTCAAAGGAAACAGATAGTGCCAACTGAAAACTCTGCAGGTTAGTGGAAGACAGAACATTTTCCTCTCTCAACTATTCCCTTGTCCCTCTTTCCTTAAACAGTTAAGAAGCTTACCAGTTCAAACCCAAGTGCTTCAGACTGGAGGTAGCAGTAAGGCAACATTTCAGGAAGTAACCTCAAAACCTCTTTTCTATCACCAAATCTAATTTACATGTTCAATTAATAGGTCATTATTAGGTTGTTTATTCCTGAGCATAAACATGAAAATAAAGCTTTTCTGCTGGGAGAAAGATGTAGACATATTGCAGCATTTGAGATGAAATACATTACATAAATGCAAAGACACAAATAAATGCACATATCTGTGTCTGTTTGAGGAATGAGAAATATTGAAGTCCTGATTTATGGGTAAATTCTATCTTCAGTGAAAGTTCACTTGTTTAGAAATGAGAGGAGCAGCTAGACCCTCGGGACTGACAAGTTTAATACACAGAGAAGTGATAAGGAAAAAACATTTCATTAACTCACTCTTTGAGAAAAAATACCCTAAACACTACTGAAAAATGCAGAATTAAGTTAAATTAATGAGCATAATTAAAGTTTTAACGATGAGATGTCTGTTATATTTTTCAAAATCAGACATGAATTCCATCAAAATAATCAGCTAATGAATGCAAATCTTAACACACTTGCTTCAAGAAGTCTTTATTACCAAGGAAAACGTATTAATATTTTACATGTTATAGACACAATATGCTTCAATGCTTGTTTTGAATTACGAGTTTCCCATAGAAAGAGCAGAGTCTATTTACATAAAATAAACAAATATTAAGCTTTCAGAGACTCTATGGCACCTATAAGTATGTCAAAATTCAATGACTTCCTATTTTACCTACTTTGCAGAAGGCTTTTTCTTACAGTCAGTTTTCTGCTTGTCTGACCCACCTGAGGCAAAGCACCACCAAAGGAGCAGCACTGCTTAATAAGGCATTTGCAGCCAATGCCACCACATGTCCTATATCCTACTGATGAAGAAGGATCACTGATCCAACCACACTTTAGGCATCACACTTAGGGATCACACTTGAGGGAGCACTCAACATTATTTTACTTTGTACTTGGCATAACGTAAAACTAACAAAACCCTTAATGCACTTATAATACTTGCAGTCTATCACAGCAGTTCAGAGGTTTAATTATCAATTACTTCAGAGTCAGTTTTATGAGGATTAGTATTATACATGGGCCAAACCACTCAGCTTATCAGTGCTGCTTAACCAGACTGCTGCATTATGAATGGCATGGCAAAGGGGAATAAAATCCTCATTACGAGGCACTGCTGCTGTCCCTGATACTGTGCCACAGTGATTTCAGTTTAAAAGCCTCCGTGGCACCGCACACTTTGGGGATAAAAACTGGCTAGATCCTTCTCTTTCCATTGCCTCAGGGCAGGACTGATACCACTAGGGTTGGGAACTGGATTAAAAGCTCAGGATCAAGCTGCAAGAGATGCTGATTAGCAATCTGGAAGGCAGGTATGGTATCCCTGACAGAAAAATACCCCCAGTCCCTAGCTGCTTCTGCTGAAGTTACCCAAGCTCTCACACCCCACGACACCTGTGAGCAAGTCTTACTGGCTCTGCATCCCAGATGCTGACCATATGTTCATGCATGTCATTTGCTCATGTTTGCAAATATGACTATATCAAAGCTGTGTTTAATCCTGTTTTTCAAACAGTGCAGCAGAACCAATGATGCAGATCAAATACATTGCATTTGCAGTATATGTCTACATACTACAGCTAACAGCCAAATTAAGGGAAAGTGGATGAAAATGGTGTTTGATTCCTTAACACAGATGACTAAAAGGTGTCTGGCCCTACTATGAGTCCCTCTAATTAACACCCCAACAGCTCTGGCATGCCAGGGGTTGCTGTTCCAGCCATCCCCTCCATGGCAACCAACAACCCATCTCTGCTCTTCATGTGTACTCTGCTGTGGACACAGGCAGAGGAATCAGTTCTCTGATGCCTCTGCACTCCTATACCAGTCTTGTCCTATCTTCTGTTACCTCAGCCTCTTTCATGAGCAATTCATTCTTAAAAGGAAGTATTGAAGAAAAAAAGTCTGGTAAGCTGACCTATGAAGTTATACATTGGTGAGAGAAAGATCAAGTCACTTGAGGCATACAATGAAAAAGGCTTTAGTCAAGGTGATTATAAGAAAATCTTAAATGGATAATTGGGAAATAAAATACTGAAAATAAATTAATGTAAAGAAACCAACATAAGATTTCAGAAGTACACAAAAGATAAGTAAGAGGAAGTATCGAACCAAAGGAGAGCAATGAAAAGTACTTTGCAACAGAATAAGGTATTGCAGAAAAATTAAACACATTCTTCATCTTGCAAGGAAAATGGAAGGTGAGATGCTAAAAGTGGAAGCAATGTGTCCTGGGGTGGACAGTGAAAAACTGGAGACATTAGCAACCTCTCCAGAACAAGTCTTGTGTAATTTAAAATCCATAAAAACAGTCAGAGCCCAAAGACCAGATGAGACACACTTTGGAGTCCTGAAAGAGGTGACAGACAGATTATTGGACTACCAGGAGTTATCTTTAATACCCTTTCTGAACCAGCAAGGTATCAATAGACTAGAGAGAAACAAGCAAAATGAGAGTTGTAGGAAGGAAATTATGGAGAGCTGTGAATTAAATTTGACCTCCAAAGCAGAAAAGATCCAAAAAATAATCAGGGATAAAAAAATAATTAATTTTTTAAATNTCACGGTAACAGCTTTTGCATTTTATTTATATATACTTATTTATATATACTTTTATGTATATACTTATTTATATATACTTCTCATGCACTGGCTTTTTTAAAGGCTGTACTACAGACAAAAAATGGGACTGATCAGCTGATCCTGTTTAGATTTTAGGATGTCCCATAACATAGGAAGACAGTAAATGAATACATGCAAGACAAGCTCCTGTATTGATTAAAAGAAGTGGCTAAGGAAAAGTCATGTCTTCTAGCATCAGTGATGCAGGATAATGTGGATAATGGATGGGTGATGGATGAATAAAAATGAAGCTAGTGTTCATTTCTGAGGATCAGAAAAAAAGTTTATTTGATAATAGGTCCTGTTTGCATCTTCTCTCATATCTATCTCCCAAACCGGTTCCTATAACACAAGGGCTTATCCTACTTATATCCTGAGCTCACAGCCTCTTGCAGTTTCATTTAGATGGAAATTATGATCCAATCACTCTCTGCACCAGTGCTGACTGAACTCAAGTCACAGGGCTGGACTGGTATTTACAGCCCAGCCTGCAATCTTGGGGTGTCTCAGAAGTCACATACAGCTGAGTTTGGTCAGCTTCTGCTAATGGCATCAGCACAGGTGAACTCCAGATGCAGGGTCAGATAGTAAAAGACACTGGCAAGAGGCACTGTATTACAGAGAACTTTGGTCTTCTGATAAACCCCAAATCCTGTCAACCTGTATTGCTTTGGAGCAGTCCTGCTTTCAGAGGCTCCAAGATCTCATATTGAAGGTTTTTATAAATAGTTTTTCATGAACAGGTTAAATAAGCATACATCAGAAGGAATCTCATCCTGGGCCAAGAGGAGGGATCATATCACTTTAAGTCATTAATTAACTTTAGCCCTTACGGCTATTTTTAAAAATCTCTGCAGTGTTCTAGGCTGTTAAGCAGCTGCTACACTTCACTTTGGCTATGACTGATTTTCAGTTGTCTCTGAACTTGCTCCTGTTGAAATGTGCATTTTTTAATCCTCCACACTTTTCCAGGCTACTAAGGAGTGTCCTCTGGAAGTATTACTGTCTCTTTCTTGTGACATTATACACTTCTCCTTCCAGCTCTTCTTGTGCTTTTCCCTCCCCTGTAATTCTGCCCAGGGTCATGCTGAGCTGGGCAGTAGCTAGGAAGAAAAAGGTATTAGAAGTGTTGTCTCCAAAGAGGTGTACACCAGGCCTTCAGAGAATCAAGATCTGTGCTGGCACATTTGAACACTGCTCAGGTTTTCAGAGCACAACATGGTGGGGAATGTCAAATCCAGATTGAATGGCGGGGTTTCATGATGGAAGAAAATGTCCCATTATCTTCCCCAGAACAAAACCAAAGATTTTTCACGCATTTACAAGGTGCAGGAAGATAAAAAGGTGAAAAATGAGAATTATTATTGAAAACTATTCTCTTTCTTTGGCAATGACCTTTGCACAAGTCCCAGACTCCCTTGTCAGCCTTGCTGCAGGATAAAAAGACACACCTCAAAGAGTGCTGCTGGAGATCTGTAGTATCAGGTCAAAATGTTGCTCATTTTGTGATTTTTCTGTCTCAAATTAAAAAAAGGTATCTTCTTGGTGACTACAGTAAAGGGAAAGAAAAGAAAGTTCATACTTTACCTGGAGCATCAGGATGGTAGAGGCTGGGAGCACTCGTTATTTCTCCTTGCTGATGGAGACAACTCCCTGAGGATCTCTGACTCGCAATGAGAATCCTGCTCTTGGCAGATGGCAGCCTGGACACGGCACCCAGCCCTAACTGTGGCTTCAGGATCATGGCAGACCGATAAAAGCTTGGTGGCACCTCATAGTGGGTGTACGGTGCAGGGCAAAACTCATCCTTTGCAGGCCTCTCCCCAACCTGCAGAAAAATCATTAACACAGATATTACACAATAAGTCAATAAACCCAGACAATATGAAGCTCCAAATTGCTTATAAAGGTTAAATTTCTCTCCTTGTGGATCTGGTCTTCAGAGCACGGCAAACTTTCAAAAAGTTACTATATGAATCGCTCTTCAAAAATATGTATATTACACTCTCAATAGGCAACTACACCCAAATAAAGAATTGATGCCTTCCCCAAAAGAAAATGGACAAATGGAGGACCTTCAATTAGTGAAAATGAGGTTACTGTTAAGTCACAAAAGGTCGTATTATTTACAGAGGTAGATACACTGAGAGAGTGTGTAAGTAGAATTTTAATTAGAAGTTGTTTAGAATATTCTTGCCCAGTTCTGGGAGAAGTTGGTTTTAGCTTAGCTAAAAATAAAGCTGGAGGTGTTTTAGGTACATTTTATCAGGGAAATTGTACTGCCAAATAATTTCTGTGAGAAAAATAGAACCCCCAGTATGTTGTCACTGCAAAATGTTCATTGTACTCTGTGCCCCTCTAGTTCCTGGAAAGAGACCTGGTTGTGGACGTGAACACACTTCTCTAACTTATGCTTTCAGATGCCTGTTGAATACTCCAAATCAGAGCTATAAAACCCATCTGCCCATGTCAATTGCAGAAAAAAAAACTATCGGATTTGCAAATGTGAAACATTTGCTATTTATCACAAATAGATGCTGCTTTGTTAAAATCAGTGATAAACCTCTCAGTATTTTAATAGGCATTTACTGTAAGAACAGCAGAATAAGCCCCAAGCTGGAAGCATTTCCAGCTCATAGCTGGCTCATAGCACTGAACTTGCACTCGAGGAATGACCTGGTCCTGTTATTCAGCCCTTGCATCTTTGTGCATTCAAGCTGGGCTCTGACTCCCACCTTTCTGTGCTGCTTCATGACTCAGGACAAGAGTGCAGAGTTTTCATCTCTCACATTTGCAAAGAACTGTTTGCTCTTCTGAGTAGAGTCCAACATCTTCACCATTTTCTTATAAAATGCAATATCATCATAATGCAGAAAGGACCTATGAATATTTTTTCAGTCATCCCATTTAGGCCATGGGAAAAGAAAAAAAAGCATAGGAAATAGGAAATCTGAACTAAATTTATTTAAAAATTAATCAAGAAGTGCCACAGGCTACCTAGGAAGAAATGTAACTGCCAATTAATTAACTCTGCTGTAAGTTATGATGCATATAATATGCCAAATCAATTTCTATTTAGCAATTATAAGCATTAGAATATGCACTTCAACATTGGCTATAAAAGCTTTGATCCTAGCTCCTTCAAGAGCTTTAATCCTAATTTAGCAAATCTTTAATATGCTAAGAGACAAGATTGGCCTTAAACTATGAAATATAGAATATTTGAGGCCTTTCCACAGGAACTAGGAGGGCAGATGCAACAAACATTGAGCTTTATAGTTTTGCCCTATATTTTTTCCTGTTTGCAGTCCTATTTCCTGCCATTAGATCTTTCTCTTTCCTTTTTTATTATACTCCTATGACCTATTTTAAGTTAGGATGCAGTTTTTTGCTGTATAATATGAATGATTCTATAGGCTTGGACTGCAGATGTCTAGCTTCTTACTTTCAGCTTCTAGATAGGAGATTGTTTTTCTAGATAAGCCTCAGTTATCTTCTCTCTCCCTGATAAATTTATTTCTATCAGATTATACTATGCATACTATCATTTAATATTTAAGTGAAAGTTAAACACTAATGTCAAGTATTTCAGTATAAGGAAAATAGAAAATCTTTAAATATAGAAAATAAGCATTTTTTATAGACTGGGTCAGTTTATTCAAATCTTCTCTCACCCTATTTCTTTTTCTTTATTGACAGTATGCTAAGAGTAACAGAGAAAGGCAACAAACACGGACACAAAACTAATCAATCACAAGCATAAAACCTCTTCTCAAGCTGAGAGAAGTGAGAAGGACTTAGAATAGAATAATTTAGATTGGAAAAGACCCTTAAGATAATCAAGTCTATCTGACTTTGCCCAAATATCTCTCAAGAATTAGATGTTATTTTTTGAAGATCATAGTTTTGGAGGACATAAACTTGTTATGAAGATACATTATTTTTTCCTTTCTATTTAACTGTGAATTCATGAAGTGTAAAATTCAACTGCTCTCAATAGAATTGTATAAAATTATTGCCATTTTAAAGCTCTTCAGAAAGATACGGAGTAATATGACCCCTGTTAGCACCCTGTACTAGATTTTTGTATGAGAGACTTGTAGGGAAATGATCTATTGCAGCCTTTCCACCAAGAAGTTCAGCCCAGAGTTTTCTTCTGTGGTGCTGTCTGCTCATTACCTACACACTCATGAATAAATTTGTTAAAATGAGCCAGAAAAGTCTGCAACAAATACTTTGAGCATACAGGAATTTCCACAGGCTGGGTATTCCTGAGCAGAGCTGGCAGCATGGCCAGCAGGTATGGATGCCCAACACTTTCCTTCATGTTACTTTGTTTATAACATCATCAAACATTAATGCCTCGAGGAACAATTTGCTTACAAGTGCCTGCTTCAGGCAACTCTTTGGGAAAAGAGTTGGCAGCATCAGTTCAGGCAGTTCAAATAACAGGATCAAGGGGAGAAACTTTTGGTTTGACTGTATATAAAACAACTCCCCTAACTCATTTTTACCTCAGCAGGCTTTTTCTTTCAACAGACTTTATTCCATCCTCTCTGGAGCACAATGATGTCTGTGCTGGGGAACAGACACACAGAAGTGGCTGAATGGGGCTGGCACAGCCTTGGTGAGGCAGGCAGGAGAGCTGGTGATCAGCAGATCTCCTTACAGACCCTCACCACACCAGGGCTCTTGGCAGCAGCCATAAAACAGTGAATAAAGTGCCCAGTGAGCACTCTCTGACAGCACACAGACTGTACCTGTATGGGCAAGCTCTCAGTCTGCAGACCAGGCTAGCCACAGCCTGAGTCCTTCTCATGCTAGAAACTGTCCTCAGCCGTGCTCAGTGAATCAGACCAGTGCTCAGGAATCTGCTCAGAAATCTGTCCTTTGTTCACAGATGTGTCTGCTGAGCCTGCCTGATTATCTGAACCCCAACTCTCACAGACACCTGTGGTCTTCAGAGGGTCATGCCACCCTATAAACAGTCAAACAGCCTAGTGCACAGTCTGGGTCATTTTGGCTTTCATTCCATTGCCATGCATTAAACAGTGATAACCTAGTAATTTCTCCTCACCTCACAAGGCAATTGTGAAGATATACTAATGATGGCTGGAATAGACAATCTCCCAAAGACTTTAGTAATTCATTACCTGGGCATAAAATATAAAGGACAGAGCTGAAAATTGAAGCTAAAGAAAAAAGGACAGCAAGCACTGTTCTTTCTGTGTTTGTGATGAGAAATAACTATAATCTTTGCTCACTTCACTAGGTTTCTGGTTAATATGACATAAGGGGCAATCTACACTCACACATAGTATCTTAATTTGGGTATTTGCCAGTTTTGACTGCCAAAGTGTCACTAAATTTTTTATTTCAATGCTGTTCCTTGGATCTATACTGTATGTAGAATGAGGTAGGGAGTAAAGACTCATTCAAATAAAATCACTTGTGTTATCTTCAGTGTTTATAGGAAAAGCTTGGTTGTTGAACTACCACAGGTCCCAAGCAGTGGATGCAAGAGCACATGACAGACACAGCTTGCTCTTCCCAGTCCTTTCTCCACCTACCAAGCCAACTTATCCTTCCTCCACTGTGCTCACCTCCCAGTGGGGATTTTGGGAACCCAAGGCTCCTGCTCAGTTAAGCAAGGCAGAAGCACAGTGAGTTATCTGGAGCCAGAGGCTTCTAGAGGGATTTCCATCACACTTTGGCTGCTCATGATGGCTTTCCAGGGAAAAGAAGAAATCTTTTTTGAGGTGCAGGTCAGTGTAAGAAATAGCATTAAAATTAGTCAAAAGTAAATCTTCTTTTGCATTGTATGTATAATCCAAAAAGAGGTCTGATAATCCCTAAACAGAATGAAATTAGTTTAGACCTCTGGTGCTCTGTCTACAAAAGCCTGCCAACTTTCCCATTAGGAAGGAAAAGTCTGTATGGGCAAATTACAACCATCTCCCATTTGGGAAGCAAAAAAAAAAAAAAATTCAATTCAGCATGTCTTTTTCTTTCTAAACATCCCGATTTATAATACTAGCAGGTGACCAATTTTCTGGAAAATACTGGAAGAACACAGTGACAACTTCCAGTAACAGCTAAGGTATCACAACAGGGTCAGTGCCAGAAACAGTTAGGTAAGTTTATTCCTAATAATCACACATTGTTTCAGGATTTATTTCTTTTTTGAGGTTTGAGAACTTCTGGCAGCAGCAAATAAGTAAATGATCACCACTTGGCACACAAAAGCAGCTGTCTAAGCTGCAGAATCTTACCTCCTGCAGAAACTTCTCGCTCATCGGACTGAAGTGATGACCTGGGGGCCTGATTCCTGACACTACTAGCCCAGAACCAAAGAGTCTTGGTTTCTGGAGGTCAGGTTTGAATTTGTCATACAGGATGCTGGCGGGCTTTGCCTCCCCTCCACTGGATGCCTTCTGTTCCGCAGGGATGGGCACGCTGCACGCGGGGCCGTCGAAGGGCAGCGCTGCCGGCGCGAACAAAGGGTCCAGCTGCTCGATGGAGCGAGGGTTTCTCCTAATGTACGTGATGATCTTAGGCCTCACAGGTTTGGGCCGGGGGATGGCAGGTTTCAGCTCAACGCCTTCTTCCAGCTTTTCACTGCAGTCGCTGTCCACACCGGTCTTATCCGTGAGGGAGCCCTTGGGGTGGACCAGGATCGGTTTTGGGATGGCGCTGCTGCAAGCAGTCTTGATAGGCACTTTAGGGGATATGTTTAACAACTGTGTGCTGTCAATGGGAGGTAGGACTGAGGAGGGTGACAATTTGTCATCATGAAGTGCATAAAGTTCCTTCAGCTGGTTTGATAGCATGGGCTGACCATTAACATCTGGTGTTGGCACCGGGCTCACAGGAGTTGGGACACATAAAAAGACATCAGCCTTTGTTGGAGTGTTACAGCTCGCTGGTGCTCCCTCTGGAAGATGTGTCTGTATATCAGCCATTTCTTTACTTGAAACTGAAACACTTGAGGTTTCCACATCACTGCTGTGACTGTCAGGTTGTTGGTTTGAAACTGTCTCTGCACTGCGTGCTCTGTGATGATCTGAGGGTTCAGAAGCAGACATAAGAGCATCCTCAGTGCTTTCTTTGACTAGCATCAGTTTATTCTCTTTAACTTTTAAGGGTTTGCTGTCAGGTGGGTTAATATCACGTAAAGGAGATATCTGTTCACCAACTGTTTCAGCGCAACCTGTGTCAACTTCATGCAAATTTTTGTTTTTTCTCGGTGTCACTTTGACGCTGGATTTACTATCGCAAGTGAGTGGAAATATTGTTTCCATTTCCTCATCAGTAAAATATTCCTCACCAGCCTGGCTGGTTGCCCTGCTGTCACTGTCATTGCTTCCTCTCCCTTCCCCACTGATGGCAATGTTATAATTTTGCAATTTATCATCAGGATGAGTTACTACCTGGCTTGACAATGGGCCCTCTACTCTATTACAGGTGTCTTGAAAATGGGATACGTGAAATTTTGATGTGTCAGACCCAGAGCTTTTCTGTTCCTGCACTGCTGTATTTTCAGCTTTTGGGCACCCCAGGAACTCTACCAGCATAATTCTCTCTATCTTTTGTGGACACGTACTTTTATATTGTAGAGATGGTGCAGTCCTAAGCTCCAGTTTTTTGCTTTTATCACCCTGACCTAATTGTGCTTCTGATTTACTAGCAACCTCATTGAGCTTAACAGCTGAATGTTGAGAATGAGAAGTATGCAGTGTGCTTTCAATGTTAACATTTGGTGTATTTTCTGGTTTACTTGTTTTCTTGTTCCCTGAGGTAGATGGTTTGGAATAAAATACAGTATTTTCCTCTGAGGTATTGTCAAGTGGACGAAACACCATCCCAAGAAAATGATCTGTGGATGTTTTTTGGGACTTCTCTGTACTTCCTACCAAGTGGTGAGACCTGTCAATGGAGTCCAATGATGCAGAAAGCAGACGTTTACATGACACGCGGCCAACGCCATCTTTTGCAAATGTTTCAGGCTGAGGAGAAAATTTACTCGGTCTTCCCAAAGAAAGCCTTTTTATTCTCTCCACCTCCACAGTCCGGGACATTTTTCCCTTAGGAAAGTTCTGGGTGAAGTCAATATCACCTTTGGAGACAACATCCAGGCTGGCATCATTTGTGCTACTTTTTAAATTGGACAGACTTTGTCCTCGGCTAATCCTGATATGCCTCGATATATCCTTAGCTTCGCTGGTCCTACAATCTTTCCCCATTTCCCTGCTCGTGGTGGAGGGCAGCTTACTTTCCTGTGCACTGCTGTGACAGGTTCGAGAGTCTTTGAAGGTCAGAAGTTTATTCTGCTCTGTAGGCAGATGAGTCATTTTCTCTGTTCCTCCAGAGTATATATTCCCACTCTCATCTGTCAAATCATGTTTCTTAACATCCCCGTCAGTGGCTCTAACTTTTGTTACAATTTGGTTGGCATTGGTATCCCCAACATTCACTATGCTTTCATTATTGTTTCTTATTTCACTGCGGTTGTCCTGAAGATGGGAATAACATGACTTGTTTGGAATTAGTGGAGCACTCATTTTGAAGCTTCAGATGACTGCTTTCTGCCTTTTTTTTTTTTTTTTTTTGGGCAGTTCTAATTAATGAGAAGGTGTTTTTCCCTATCAGGTTAACTTTTATGCATGCTTCAGTTATATATTTAAATTAGAACTGATCAGTAGAAAATTCATCATCAGAAGTCTTGAAGTGTCTTCTCAGAGTCACATTTTTCTGCTGCTCAGTTGTCTCTTCTGAAGCTTCTGGACCTAGGAAATCTTTATGACGTGCTGTAGAGAGGTTCAACAAAAGCAAAATAGATCTGCCAAGTTCCCTCTGAATGAGAGCCAGTTAATCCAGCCGACCTAAGGGGGAAAAAAACCCAAACACAAATAAAACAAAAAACCCAAACAGACAGCATTACACTGATGTCAGGAATCATGCTAACTAAATCAAAGTTAAAATCAACAGCACTCCCAGGTATAACCCCAGCACAGAACGTTTTCAAACACTTTAAATGCTGTTTCAATCACAGCTTTGCTCCCAGCAAATGTTCTTAGTGTAGCACAGATCTCTGACTTGAGAAATTACACAGCAAAAACTGTCCTGGTTAGAGTTAAGTGGTTGTTACTGTTTTTAAGACACATAGGCTTACAACTGGAAAGAGGCAAAAGCAGCCAGGTGAGGGTGGGATCCAGTCTTGAGGGTCTAAACATTTGCATATTGCTTCAACAATTATTACACCAAGAGTAGCTACTGAAGCACTTAAAGCATCACTGTACAGATTAGCCATAAATAATAAAATTCCAGGTCCATAGAAGGTGTTTATGGGTTTCTCTCCTTGCCTTGTAGAAATCACTGCTATTCTTGTGCTGACACCCCATCCCCTTGGACATTTCTTAGCCAGATCTATAGATTCCAAGAAAGCAAGAGCTATGGCTGGAGGGCTGCAAGGAAAAAAACTATTTTTTCTGAGACAGATGAATGTGTATATTTTTAAATAGAAATGATTATATATCCCAAAAGTGCATCTCCTTTTGGCTTCCTCACACATGTGGCTTCAGGAGTCCAGATTTTGCCCTCTATCCCTCCAACAAGATGAAGGAAAGATTTCTGTCTATTCCATGCCTGAATTCACTCTCTATTTCCTGTGCCCTGTGTGTTCATACCCTTCATCACAAAGAAACATGGACACTGGAAATTGGAACGTGCTCCACAGTTCCCAGAAACTGGAATTCAAAGCACTTGTGATACTCCCAGCTGAGCTGGGTTTCTAGCTAGGGACACTAATAAGAAGTGCTGAAAAAGTCCAGTGCTCTGTCTACAGTATCTGGGTGTCAGTCTAGGTCCCTGTGGTTGTTGAAAGCATCTTCACATACAGTGGGTTTCACACACATTTCAATTTCATCTCCTCTTGTGACATCCAGTCTCAGATTAGGGATGTCAAAGACTTGAAGAACCCTCAACACTCTTACAATTAACATCCATACAATTACTCAAATATATTTTCTTTTTTTTTGCACAATATTGCCTGCTTAACTTTGTAACATGTTTTATGACTACCACTACAATAATTACACAGAATAATTGTTCTCTGATTGTAAATAATACAAGGTTCCATTCACTATAGAACATACAGGACTCCTAATAAATTAATATAAAAATGTTTTCCTGCTAAGGAATACAAACTTTGGAGCTTGGTTCAGTCAATGTGTTAAATATTTACATATTGTGATAGGCCCATTTGGAAGTAAGATATGTGATTTTGTGTTACATTTGGGACCTTAGATTTGATCATTATTCTGTAAATAGCTGCTATTTAAGAAGCATTCGCTTGTATTTTTTGCGAGATAGTTTATTTTCAATGGCACTGTCCAGGCTCAGCTTCACTATGCTCTTTGGAGTCAGTGAGATGAAAAGACTCAGCTGTGTCTGGGTTCTGCTGGCTTGTCCTCTATTTTTTATTACTCACCTCTCTTGACTGATGTTGGCTGACATACACACATCTGAAGTCACTCCCTACTGTGCAGGAATGCTCTGAGATGAGAGGGATATGAACCTCCTAACTCTTCAGATGCCCTCCTCAGCACAGGAGAAGGGAGTAAGAGGAGTCTCAAGCCCAACAAAGACAACACTACATCACTTAGCAGCATATCACTAGGAACTCTGGACAAGAAACATGTCTGCAATCTTAAAGTCTGCACTTGGTATATGTAAGGATTATATGGATAAAATTTTCTTGAAACTGTATAATGTAAAAATATCCCCTCTGAACCACAGAGAGTACAAAATGAAGTCATAGCTCTCCATGTCACAGCATCTTGGCAGAATGCAATAACTGTATTTGTGAAGGAAAAAAAACAAACAAAACAACAAAAAACCAAAAAAACCCTTTACAAAGTGACAAAGTGAACATGCTAGAGAGTAGAACAAAATTATATCCACCAGACTATGTTTAGTTATGAATCCCACAGGGAGAAGAAAAGTTCAAGGAGCCAGAAACACAATTAAATACTTCTGTTTAACTCCAGCAGTATCAGGTTCCTTCTAAGATGTCTATCTCTTATGAGAGTCTATTTTAAACCTGAGCTCATTTAATGATGATCTAGGAAAGAAGCCTACAAGAGTTTCTTCCCATCTGATATTGCAGTTCCTTCACTACACTCCAAGTTACATTTGGCCAGCAGGTCTCACCCTAACCTCTAGAGACATCAAGAAGGAGAAGCTGAGATGGATGATTTTTGCCCTAAGACATGCAGCAGGGACTGCATCAGCAGAGCTCAAGTTTATAAAATAAAACTGGCTGGAAAAAGAAAGCAGCAGCCCACTTTTGAATAGTAACAGCAGTGCATTTTTTGTTTAACAGATAGTGTAGAAATATTGTTATCCTCAATAGGAATGGAAAAAAGAAAAAATGGTGAAGAATTCCACACTATTGGTTGTTTATTCTGTTTTCAATTTGCCACAAAAATAGAACAGCAATAATTATGAGATATGCAAAGGAATCATCAAAATACATGGACAAATAAAAGTGGAAGTAAAGAAATAAAACCTGAAACATGTTCAGAATTTTGCTTCCTCTATAAACATTTCCTAATGCAGGCTGTTACAGCTGCTTATGCATCCCAGTACTGAGAGTCTAAAACCAGAATGTTTACAGCAAGATACACTAAAAACATCTGTCTGTTCTGGTAACACTGCACATGGCTTAGACTGATTGCTTTTTCAGTACAATGTGTATGAGAAGCACCTGAACACTTCATTAACCATCTGCCACTGAACTGATGCCTCATGCTACTACCATAAAACAAAACAAAACAAAACAAGAAAACCCAAAAAACAAAATACAATGGGTTTGTAAATTGCTGGGGCAGAGCCTGTGAAAGGTCAGCCATGGGCCAGCATCCCCCATCAGCTGCCCACTCCTGCAAGGTAAATGCTATCAACCCAATGGGCTAGTGGATCATTCTGCCCAAGAAATAAGATTACACAGGCAGGCTGTTCACCTGGAGAAGAGAGGGTTCCAGGTTTACCCTCATTACAGCCTTTCAGTACTTAAAGGGATCTTATAAAAAGGAGGGAGAGTGACTTTTTACATGAGCAGATATTCATAGGGAAAGGAGAAATAGTTTTAAACTAAAAGAAGAGAGATTTAGATCAGATATTAGGAAGAAATTCTTTATTGTGAGGGTGGTGAGGCACTGGAATAGGTTGCCCAGAGAAGTTGTGGATGCTTCATCCTTGGAAGTGTGCAAGGCCAGGTTGGACAGGGCTTCGAACAACCCGATTTAGTGGAAAGTGCTCCTGCCCATGGCAGGGGGTTGGAACTAGAAAATCTTTAAGGCCCTGTTCAACCCAAACCACACTATGATTCTGTGATACATGGGGGGAACCTGTGCACCAGCCCACCTGGCAATGACTCAGAGAGGAGTCAGGAGGTCTGATGGGGTTTGTCCTCACAGAAGGCAGCTATGATCACAACTCAGTTCAAAGCACAAAGTGAGAAATTTCCAGCCATTTCCCTCAGAGGCTATTTTGATCAAGAGCTCCAAGTTCTAAAGCTCCTGAAGCATCCTGGACAAGGGCTGAGCACACCAGGTCTGCTGGCCTCTGCACATGCAGCACACATTCAAAGGGTGGGAGTCTTGGATGCATTACAACACCCACAGATAAACTCCTGCAGAAAAAGACCCTCAGGAAGAAATCCTGGCCCACAAGAAAGACACTCCTGTTGTCTGACCAGTGCAGTGATGCAGGGAGAAGGATGAAAGCAGATGAGGGATATATTTGTATGAGGTGGGCAACAGATGCAGTTTTTACAGTTACTACAGAAAACTGGCATGAACAGATGCCTCCTGATATGCACAGTTGTCCCAAGAAATGCCAGTGGGGAGAACTGGCAAACCAGGCAGAGCCTGGCTTAAACCTTCTCTGGGGGACAAGATACCAGCACACCCAATGGCAGCACTGCACAGTGCCAAGAGCTGAGCCCACAGATGAAACACACACAGTGTTGGGTGGAAAGGAGGTGGGAATATCTCCTTGGGAAGCCCAAATCTTCATGAAGAACTATTTCTAATGGTGACAGAAGCTGAAAGCTGATACTAGGAAATTAAAAAAAAAACAGTAAACCTTTTGGGGTGGGTAACATACAATTGGAATTAATTAAAAATGGCAGAAAAGTGCTCACCCAGGCATGTGATAATTTTGTTAGTGTGATTTGGAAGGGTGAGAACTAAGAGTTGGATACAGTCCCCAACAGCTTCTATTCATAACAAAGCAGACACAGCTGTTTGAGGAAATTACAGCATAATCTCATCTTTGGCAGATCCTGTGGAAATGTTGCTGTCTGTCATGAAGAGGACAGTACTTCAGAGAGACAACTTTCTGCCTGACAAGCAATTAGAACATAGGCAGAGAAGAGATGATAGAGCAAATGTTAAATTTTTACACACTGGAAAGGGGCAGGAAGGCAGTCTGATTCAAAAGTAAAACTGAAGTTATTTGAAGATATTAAAAGCTTTTGGAGAGTGCAGCTCTGTAGCATTTCCAGAATTTCAGTGGTTTAGTGTGTTTAATGTCTCTATAGTCAATAAATTTAAATTATTTAATTGTTTACATGATTGCATATTTCATACCTTTATAAGTATATTTATAAAAACTGAAGATAGAACAGCCTATGGTTTCATAGGCTAAGCCAATCTTTTCTTTATACTTTATACTATGAACATTTTCATTTTCAGCTCCAAATAATATTTCAAGATCAAATTTACTTCATCTTGCCAAGGTTTTCAAAAGGCAAATCAGGTGACACAGAAAGGTTACTTCCCCTACCCAAATTAGTATTTTTTTTTCCTAAGTAATAGGGTGATAACAAGCCCAGTGGAGAACTCCAGTTCTTGCTTTCTCTACACTTAGGATGAGCCATTTCTTTTTTGCTCTCTTCACTGTATTTCCAGAGATTTTTGGTTCAAGCCTTCAGTAATACAATTGCCTCATACAACACACCTGAGAGATCCCTTGGAAGCAGCACCACTTCCAGTTTGCTGGAAATCACCACCACATGCAATGAAAGCACAGCCAAAGGTAAAGGTGCTAAAGCAAGGTTATCCCTTGACCTTCCCAAAGGAGGGGAGGTGGCAGCACCTGAAGCAACAGGACTGAAAAATAAGCTGCCAGCATGAGACCCCAGCCCTGGGAATGACTGTAGAAGCTGGCAGTATCATGATGTGTAATTGGCTTGCAAGTGCAACTTTCCTTTCTGAATAAACAGAAAAAAAAAAAACCTCAAAAGAGATGTTCCATATTAGGAGCATTTATATGCATCCTTAATTGCCTCTGTATGGCTACTGGAGGACATCAACACAGCGGATGGAGCAAAGGGAATGCACTGCTTTTCCTTTGGCTGAATCCCCTCTTCAGCACTGGAGTGTTTTATCTCACAAGCCCTACTGAGCATGGGAAACAACCATGACCATGTGCTCTTGGCTAAAGAAACCTGTATTTTCGTGGTCTCCCTGGGGAACAGACCCACAATTTTTCCTGCCATGGCAGTGGCAATGGCAATGGCAATGCAAAAGCAGAAGTTTTTGTACAGCTTCAAAATTTACCTCCAGTTATGCTGTGAGGATCAATATGTCTTCAATGCAAACTCATAAAAAGCCTTTCCAAATAATGTATATAATTTTCTTTTCATAAGAAACTTGTACAGGTATGAGTTTGGTGGGGAAATTTTTGTCAAAACTGCATTTTGTAATATAATACTCTAATCATTTATTACCTGTGAGGGCTGAATTCCCAAAGTACATTATATGGAAAGTATCCTGCTGACTGCTATTTCAAAGTAGTACAAGATTTGGGATTAAAGATTCTCATTATCAAAACTGACAAATTATTTTCGTTATTAACATCCATCAAGTCTCCACCAGGCATAAGCCTGAATAGTCGTTTTTCAAGACTTCTTTATTTTTACATTTCTACCTGCTTTCAAATATTCACTGTTGGATAAGACAACATACGCTGACATAAACAATCCTGTTAATTAGTTATCTCCCAAAAGGCAGAAGTCTCTGTCTTAGCATGGCAACCAGGAGGCTGATTGATAATCACAGCACTAACCATTGAGAAAATGTCTGATTTTATTTTAATTCCAGATAAGCACACCTGGCTAAAGGTATAGGAACAGCTCATACTTTCTGGGGCACAATACTGTTCAATTTGAGGACTTGAAAGAAAAACAAACAGTAGAACCTCAGGGAAAGCCACTGTGAAGACAGTATCAGATAAGGGCATCCTGGCTTTTTAAGTAGTATGAGCTGGTAAATCGAGCAAGGCAAGACCTCAGCTCAAGCCATGTATATCTTTATTGCCACAGCCATGAGCGAAACACAGGCAGTACAAGAAAAGCTCAAATCAAAAGCCCAGAGGAGAGAAAATTATCACTTATCGCCCCAAGGCACAATAGAGCAAATGAAAATGACAAGAAAGAAAGCAATAAAGAAATTTTCTTGGAGAAAAACTATAGTCAAGGCAAAAACTGATTCCTCTCAAACAAGTGCAAGCAAATGGAAGAAGAATTATGTATTAAATCAAGTCTGTGATGCCACAGCACAGCCCATCTGTTACACACTGAGACATAACCCAGGGGTCAACCCCAAACACGAGGCATGGGGACAGCCCTCTGCCCTCTTTCTTTTGCCCAGATGCCAGCAGGGGCACCACACATGCCCTGCTGCACCACTGAGCACTCCTGGGCACAGTGCCACTGATGTAAACAGGAGATTGCAGTGAAGGTTAGAGAGGCACCATCAGCTCCTACTGCTCTCTTTCAGAAGGGAGGGAGCAGAAAAGGGATTCTGCCCATCCTTTCTGGTGCCTTCACCTCACAGAGCCCAGCCAGAAAATTACTATGTCCCTCTCTATCCAAAAACATGAACTGCAGTTCATCCTAAAATCTGCAACAGCTGGACAGTGGATGCGTGGGGCCCCACAACACTGCTTAATTTATTTCTGTGCAGCACAAAATCTTGACGCGGAAAGGGGATTGTGAAATGTTTCCAAAATGATCATTGTTTTTTTTGCTAAGACTGCTAAATCTTTCCTTGCTTCCAAAAAACATCTGGGAGACAGAAATAAATAGATTTAGTTATAACACTCAAACATGAAAAAAAGTTCATAAATTTGCTTCCTATTGAGCAAAAACCCCAGAAACTCAGAAGCTTTGTCTACTCCAGCAAATTTACCCACTGCTGATAAAGCAGTTACAGCTGGTACTGAACTCAGTTTAACTTCAAGTGTAGCCAAGGGTAAACTGTCTTTCCACATCATTTTTTGAATTCTACTGCATCCAACGGCAGGTAAATGTGTCAGTTCTTAACTGAATAACTAAATATGAATTTAGAACCCTAATTTTAGATTGCTAGGTTTGCACATTTCAGTTTGAACCACTACCAGTACTGTAATGCTGTCAAATTTCAGAAATGCTACTGCAGTCAAACTTTCTAAACATTACCGCAATCCATCAGTAAAAACCAAAACAAATGTGAAGCATTATCAGAAATTCTGTTCATTTGCCTTAATTTGTTTTAAAAACATCTTCCATAATTTGATCTGTATTTCCAAAATGCCACTGTATTTCCAAAATATAGAACAAACATTGGAGATTTGGAAATCTACATTTCCAAAATGCAGAACAAATTATGACTTGTGACTACAGACTTAAGGGAGGAAAAATACACTGTTAATTTGTTTTAAAAATCAGTGTCAGGATGAAAACTGTGTTAAAATCCAGACTGGGCTCTGGACTAGAGGAGCCTAGTTACAACAATTACTACAACCAACTGAAGGGCATAAATCTCAGCGTGGTTTTATTCACACTTTTACTTTCCTATCAGGCTCAGTAAAGTACATGAAGTAGGTGTCCAGGTGTAATTCCAACTATTAGTAAGGTAGGAGGAACATATACAAATATTCCACTCAGGCCACCCTGACTAAGAAGCTGGAATTTCAGATGCCATGCTGCCCACCTGCACCACATGTCTGTGGAGGCCAAGGGCTCAGCAAGGGACAACTGGCAAGGCAGTTCTCACCTAAGAGCACAGAAGGCAGAATGCAAAATCTTAATATTCAGAAAGGTGAAGCGCAAATAACACACTACCCGCCTGCTGCTATTGATCCTGAAAGTGTACTACCAGCACTCCACAGCCAACACTGCTCTGTAAACAATTACATTTGTTCCACTTTAAAAATTTTATGTATGTTGCACAAAAACACTTAGAACAAATTATCTGTCAAAAGATTGCACCCCCATTTTCATAAATTATCAGAAATTTGATTCAGCTACAGCACTCTATCACCATGCATTCTTTACATGTGTAAATAAAATCAGAAAGACACGGGAACTTAGGGATTGTTTTCCTTATCATATTTTTCAACATCAAATTTATATACAATAAAATAACATGTTTTAATAGCTTTTGCCTGTGTTTATTTTTTAAATGCTGTTAATTAGCACTTAAAGTTGTGCCCCAGGCATCTCCTGTATCCATCAGATACAGATCAGCTGAAAAACAGCAAGCTCCCACCTCCTCAGCCCAAAGAGAAAGGGATGTTTTGAGTTCAATGTTTCAACTTGCAGTAGTCCCACTCTCCACTTACCCCAAACATACAATTGTTTTCTGTCCCTCCTTCTCAAGTTGGGAAGAGGTTCAGGCTTTGAAGCATGTGCCAAAGAGCTGGGCTTTCAAGGCAAAACACTGAAATCAGGTTAAAAAAAATGGGGTGCTGTAAAGAAAGCACCTGCAAATTCCCTTCCTTCTTCCTCCAGTTTGACTGCATCTGCAAACTGAAGGAAGAAGGATGTGGTCTCCCAAGGAACTGCTCAAGACTTTCCAGCTTTGCTGGTGGAGCTGGTTGGGGGATGAGTGCTGGTGGAGGACAAGCTGAACATGAGTCAGCAGGGTGTCCTTGCAGCAGCAAAGGTTAACCATGTACTGGTCTGCTTTAGCCAGAGAGTGGCCAGCAGGTCAAGGAAGGGACCCTTCCCTCTGCTTGGCAAGCATGAGGCATCTGGAGCACCGTGTCCAGGTGTGGAGCCTCAGGCTGCTCAGAATGAAGAGGATCCAGGGAAGGGCTACCAAGAGGGTTACGGATCTGGGGTGTAAAAAGTATGAATATAGGGCCATGGGGTCAGGGTTGTGTTAGCCTGAAAGACTGGAGCATGGGAGTGACCTAACAGCTTCTTCTCAACTACCCAGAAAGGGGAATAACAGAGAAGATGGAGCCAGACTCACCTCCTGGGTGTTCAGCCAAAGAAAAAGAAGCAAAAAGAAAATCAAGCTGCAATAAGGAACATAAAAGGAATCTAAGGAATGTAAGAGGGAAAAAATGTTATAATGACAGAGGTGAGGCACTGGTACAGATCACCCAGAGGGGTTGTACAGTATTCCTCCTTGGAGGACTCAAAAGGGTTCTGAGCATCCTGACCTAAAATCGGTCCAGTTGTGAGCACAGCTCGGAGTAGGTGAAGTCAGACAGCAGTCCTTTTTTAAAATCAATTTTTTCCATGATTTTGACAGCAGCAACTTCAAAGGGAGAGAAATTCCTTTGGCAAGGACACACTGCTGGAAATGCCTCTGAACAAGACACAGTGCAGCTTGAAATTATTATTTTTATCTGCAATAAAGTGAACCTTGCCCAAAAAGAGTACCTAGAAAATGTAGCAGCCATTATTTGCTGAGCACTTCAGGAATGGAGAAGAATCACCTGTAGTGTAAAGCTATTTTGCTTTAGATAGAAGTCCCAGCTTTGGGTTAGAAGAAGCAATAATGCTGGAGCCACCAAGGATGTGGCAGAGACAGGGTACCTACCAGTGAGTTACAGTAGCTCAGGTAAAACTGGCAGGCACAAGTTCTCACCAAACAGGAGAATACAATCCTTCTTCATGCCACAATGTTTATTTTTAAATCTATTGAGTTTTAGGCTGCCTCTATCTCTCCTGGCCAAGGCATTTCATCGTGTGGCCATGGCTAGATGACATAAAGTAAGGAGACAAAATGAATGTGACCCCTATAGGAATCTTGTTAGTGCAGGTAAATCAGTGCTACTTTGTTAGTGAGTGCATTTGCTAAAACCCAAAAGATCATTCAAAACACAAGTTTCATATATCTAAACACTACTGGATTGTAAAAGCACTTAGCAATGGCCAGTTGTCCCAGGATTCTGCTAACTCCTGTGGGGAAAAAACCGAAGGCTCCTTACTCTAAATACCCTCTCTGCTGAGCCTGGTATGAGAGTGCTACACTGAGATCCTGTTTCACTCAAAAGTGTCAGAGAAACAGGACAAGAAATTCCCTCTGTTTGACATTTGTGACATTTCTGTCAGTGAATTATTACTGCCAGAAAATTATAGTGCCTATTTCCTTCATTATGTTAAATTAATCGTTCTCCCAGTGACATACAGACAAAAATAGACTCAGTTGCTCAAATCCACCTTGGTGGAGCAAGTAAAAGTTTTAGGCTACTCGCTGGCACGATGGTGTGAGAGAGAGAAATGGCCTTGACTCTGTGCAAGTGCTGCTCAGCAATAAAGAAAACATCCCTGAATTATGAACACTGTTTCCAGCACAAATCTGAAACACAGTCTCATATTAGCTGCTGTAAAGAGAAATAACTCTATTCAAGCCAAAAGCAGCACACAAAATTATGTTAAGACTTCTTTTATTCTACCTGAATCATCAGCATATTCCTTCAATTAAACCCTACATTCTATTAGAGTAACAAATTCCAGGTTACAATGGTAATTACACGCATTACTGAAACAGTAGTCTTTTCTATCAGGAAAATAAGCAGAAAATCAAAAAGAACTGAAGAAATAAGGCAGATCATTTCAACCTGTAAGAAGGAGAAAAAAATTGTACTACAACCAACTCTACCACTTGCAAAATGTGTATCTTAATCTGAATAAATATGTAATGATGACTAATGAGTAATACTGCAAGAATGCCTAGCTGGACTTGGCCAAGCTTAGGTCTGAGCTGCAGCAGGGCAGTCATCCCACCTGCCCTTAACCCCTTCACTTATATGGATACCATTAAATCTACAGAAATGGTCTTCAAAACAGAGAACTTTCCTATGATGCCAATACAGCATCATGTATTTTCAGGAAGTCTGTGGGACTGTGCCTTTCATTTTCCCAAAGTAAAGGAGTCTCAGTGATACAAAGTTGCAATTTTTTTTCTTTCTTAGTTACTTCAGCACCTAGGAAAAAGATTTCTAAATAAAAAGTCTACTGTTGGCTTCCTTCAATGTCGCAATTCACAGTGCATCAGTACCCAAGTAGTCAGTAACATTCACTCATTGTGTCCTTAACTGGAAAGATATGGTAGATGTTTGGAAACAGTTATAAAAGAAGACAGCACTGGAAAACAGCAGAGAACAATTTACCTACGTGCTCTCAAAGAACTACAGAAGGAATGTATATGGACTAACTGATGTATCTTCAAATTCATTCTGAGTACTTTAAATATATATAAAAGTTGTTTAGAGTGTTAGGCAGATCACAATACAACCCTCAGAAGTAGAAATGTTACACTAATGGGAAAACTAAAGATTGCTTTTCCTTGAAACTGCAGAGATCTGCACCTCACGTACAGCTCAGAGCATGTCAATGTTGCAGTAAGAAATTGCAGGTCATCAAGAAAAGCCCAAGATAAATGCTTAGTAGGATAGCAGTATTCCCATAATTAACCTCTGCATGCCAGAAAGGTAGTTCATCAAACTTTGTACTTAAATTTCATAAGGAGACATGGAACTATCATTAGATGTTTTTAGGAACATTTTAGACAAATCTTAGAAATTGTGCGATTCTAGATAATTTTGCCTTGAAGAAGAGGAATGGATAATGTGACCTTCCTCCCAGTCTTATTCTGTAACTTATTTGTGAAACTCTGGGAAAAAGCAATAAAAGCAACTAATATATGCAACATGGATAAATGATGACTATGGGAACTATAAACTCCTGTCCAGCAAATGCTTCCATACACGCTGAACTTTATTATCTTAAGCCATCTTACAGATGTCAAGGGGATGACTCAGAGCAGTAAAATTATGGACACGCCACAGTGTTTGCACTGTGAGTACAATAACTCTAACTTCTGTACAGCATGAGGAAAGATGACTGTTCACACTTCTATGCTGCCTCTTCGAGAGCTTCCAAATAAAAATAATTAATGCCTGGAAACGTCTGGCTCTGGTAGTTTGTACAAGAAACAGTTGTAGGGTTCCGGACATAGAAAAAGTGATGGGGCAATGAATCAGTAAGTTTGCAATGTGTTTGTACATTCATTTGGAAGCTATGGAGATGGANAGATGGAATAAGAAGGACCTAGTGTCAGAAGCTCCCACTTTTGCAGTCAGGATGTCTTGACATCAAATGTTTTAGGATACTGGCACATTCTTACCATGATCTATAAAGAGACCTTAATATCGTCAGTCTTGAAGTGAAACGTTTTTTGTTCAGTATTACAGGATACTTTTATACAGTTAACAAGTGGATGAGTCAATGATGATTTGCAGATATAATCATATTCAATTTATATACCAGTATAAATCCAATTCTATACCAATTTTGTGGGAGAGTATTTCTCGGGATGGGATNNNTTTCTCGGGATGGGATCTCTGAGAGTTGTTCTGGCTCTGGCAAAGCACAGATAGTAGGCATGATCCCTAGACAGAGCACTAGGCATCCTCTTGGGGGCACTTACACAAAAGGAGTGATAAAAGGCTGTTAAGTCACACCTGGTTTGTCTTCACTGGACTAATATGCGTTATGTCAGATGATCACATTAATAGTTTTGATGTAATTGCTTAGAAGGCTGGATCTGAAAAAGAAATAGCAGTCAAGCTGGTCTGTCTAACGTACAATACTCCTAAAGTAACACCATTAGGGGCAATAGAAAGAAAATGAGAAAAGGAACACTAAAGAGAAATGAACATTTT
>VZTT01054137.1:6551-19613 GCA_013400855.1 Buphagus erythrorhynchus
ATTTACATTCCCCTTTCTTTTCTGTTCAATTCAAATGTCTTTATCTGAACTCAGAAATCTGAGATTCTTTCCCAATTCTCTCTCCCATCCCATTGCAGGAGGTAGGGAGGACATAGTGCTTAGCTGCCTGACAGGTTCCACCACACACCTGGAAACCTACCTTTTGGGAACTGGAGGTTGGGGGGTTTGTTTGCATCACAAATGCTGTTCCTGCCTGTGTATTATACGTGGAGTTCTTTAGAGGTACCTCCATGCCTTTATGAGAATTCCTCTTCCAATGTGAATGCCGTCTCTGGGTCAGCTCAGGGTGTAGGGTGAGGCAAATACACACAACTTTGGGGTAACAATAACAGTAAATTTCACACCTAATGATATTTGGAGGTTGCAAAATAAATCACCATCCCTGCCTGAAGGGAGAACACAGTATGTGATTATGGTCTAATTAAATGGGCTTCCTTGAACAATGTTGGACACTTAAAGTTTCCATTTTCCAGTGATTTATAGAAAAAGTATAGTTCACAAAAACAATATGCTACTTTTTAAAGCAAAACGTGCAACTTTGGCCTCCTGCAGATTCAGACTGGCTTCTCTTCTACTTGTAATCAATGACATTTCAATTCATGTCCTGCATTAATATCCATAACAGTTTTATCCCTTTTGTGTAGACTGTGCTTTTAGAGAACACTTCTGAGACGTTATTGCTCTCAGTTAGTAGGGGTAGAGATGCACATGATGATTAAAAAATGCAGTAGATTCCAATTAGCTTTCTTGGCTAAACTGTGCTAGCAGTAAATAATAACATTAATACTTGTTTTCATGACTACAGTCAGTAGCTATGATTCTGAATACACCACAGGGCCATTCTTCTGATATAAAAAGGTGTCACTTAGGGAGATTTTAAAGAAGAAAAAAATATTTTTTTTAGATCTAGAGGTACACTTTTAATATTTAAACTCTAGAAGTGGCTATTTTAGGAATAATTACCCACAATTAAGGACAAAAATATATGGCATTCAGCTTATTTTATTTTTCAACGAATCTTCTAGCAAGCTGGTGAGTTTTAACTATTTGGTAAATATTCAAAGAGTTGATCAATACTAAAAATTTCACACTTGCTTAAACATTTCATTGATGTCTTTATTGTGACAAAATACATCACAGCCTTATCTTTTAAGTAGAAATGTGAATTCAAACTAAGTAACTACTGTTATGTAAAACCATCCCCCCATAGACTACAGTCACCAATAACTGATGTTGCCAGATACACTGGTCTCATACCAGATCCATAGCAGTTAGGCACGATTAAGATGAGATTTTTACTGTTGTCACAATGCAGTCCACAAAAATATTGCAAAATAACAAAACAGGGTTTTCAATTTTTTTCTCACACACTAAGCTCTGTCACTTCTATCTAAATGAGATAGGATTTTCACATGACACAAACATTTGAGCTCAGGCCAAAAGGCTTTTAATTTCAGTTCTAGTTAGGATCTATTAATAGAGAAAGAGTTTGGTCATATATCTTATATATCTTCATATATATTTTCCTTAAAGGTTAAAAATAGTTTGTTCTTATTTGGCACCAAAGGTATGTTTCTTCAACATAAACATGTCTGTGTACAAAATACCATATTTTAATTGTACACTTTGAGTCATACCATGAACTATGTTGCAAAACTCAATTCTCCATGTAACAGGTTCAACTGAATGATAGATTTAGAGAGCATAAAGCTGTTGATTTATGAATACAATGAAAGACAGTGTTCAACCCTTAAAAATGGGGAAAAAAGGTATTGAGGATGAATTATTATGTGGCTGAGACATGCAGAGACCCAGTGCGATAACACTTTGGAGGAATTCCTCTGATCCACTGTGGAAATCTACAGCATCACCTTCTTAGCTTAGCCATTATCATAGAAACATTTTATAGTCAAAGGGGAAGAATAGGCACTTACTGAAAAATAAGTCTTATCCTAAAATGACCATACAAAATCTTATGTAAGGATTCTTCCTTTGACTATAAATGTAACCTCGTGACTTTCTCATCTCTTGCTGTTTACATTGCAAATATCTAAAATTGTGTGACAAATTTAAAATTTAGAGTTGGATTGATTTTCCTAAATGGAGGTAACAGGTGACATTTGAGACATTCAAATCTTCTTTGTGGGCTCGGGAGGCATCACAAAAAACCTACCAACCTTGAGGGTCTTGGTGTCAGGCTGCTTGAGGTCAGGCAGTGTACATTACATACCTAGAGTTAAAAACATCTCTGTGTTTCTTTGCAGACAATAAAATCTCATCCTTGTTATCTTTTCATCTTCTATGATTTAAAATAGAACAAGTGGGATTTATTTCTCATACATTTTCAAGGAGGTATATATATTACATATTTGCAATTAACATCAGAGAATCTGGAGATGCAAATATTGTAATAAAAAGAAATTATTTGGGAGACCTTATAAATAGTTTAATGCTTGAAGTATTGTTAGCACTAAATGGCAAAATTCAATGAGTAAGACTCAAAATAGTTTAACTTAATGGATATTCTTATACCAACAAGTATTAATGTGCTTACTTTAGGTGGTAGAAGCTGTTACATTTTGTCTTTTTGCCAGTAGTGGTTTGAATGTATTCATAAAACAAGTCTAAATTGTCTTTCAAGTCTGAAAACTCAGCCAGCTACTGATGTATCATTACAGATAAAATCATGAGATTACTGATATTGATACTGATACACTCATACTCAATAAAAACATTCTTCTTTCCTGTCTATTTACTGCTTCTGAGAGTGCTCTGGAATTCTTCTGAGGACAAACTATCCCAGACTCTGACACCTGACTTCTTATGTCCATATATTACCTAAAGAAATGATGACTATTTAGTGTTGCAGATGAAATCGAGCCTTAAATGAAAGGCAAAATTTTTTAAGGCACAAACACACAGGTGTGTGTATGATGATGGAATAAAATTTTGGTTTCTATTAATGCAAATAAAAAAAAGGATAGTTATCTCACTGCAAATGACATGTACATGTCAAATTAAAAACTTCAAATTTAAACCTAAACTTCCATTATTTCAATATCTTGTCCTGCCTGCTATTTAGAATTAAGTTTGCATCCAAATACGATTTGGGTTTTAAACAGGAGATGTAAATTAGCTCTGGAACTTGGGGGTGTAGGGCTGGGGTTGCTCTGGCTGCCCTCCAGCCCACCTCTCTCTGCCTGGGACAGTGGGACAGCCCTGGCTAGGTTTTCCAGCCCTGCTGCCCCAGGGGAGCCCCTGCACCCCCAGGGGCTGAGGACACCCGAGCCCATGTGCCCTGACACACCTGTACCTTGACATCTGCCTTCACTAAAGGCTGTATTTCACAGTTCAAATACCTAAACGCATATCAGTAGAGTATAAAATGTTTATTATTATTATTAATTTACATTGATCCCATAAATGTCATGTAAGCTTTATGGAACAGATAAAAAGACATGGTCCATGAAATGAAAAGCTCACCATCTAATTTTAGAGAAGAGAGAGCCAGGGTAAGCAAATAAGTCATACTGCTGAAGAGAGTCATCAGGAAAGGTTTCCAGCTGCAAAAAAAAGGTAAGCTGGTTGGAGCAGCACATGTAGGCTAGGAAAATGACAATATGAATCTCCTTAAGCTGAAAAGGTATACTGCCTAAGGCTCAATAGGAATAATAAAATATATTTTCATGTTTTGGCACTGAAATCAAGCAAATGACTCTTTGCATGAGAATATCATGCATAAAAATAGGATTAAGGGAATACTGATTGTATCATTCTGACTTCATAAATGTGCAAATTAAATAATGAAACACGGCAATTTTATTTTAACAGAAAACACACTGTGAGAATACATGGAGTTCATTTCAGAGAAATCCAATGGAGGAAATATGAAAATCTTACACTACTGGCTCTCGCTAGGCACCTACATAATGCCAGATTTTTCATATCACACATTAAATAGTTTTTGGCAGCTCACACTAGGCAGTATTATTAATGAAAAACTGTTTTAAAAAATTGGCAGCACTGGTGTGAAAGTGAAACTAATCATAATGGTCTGCTGTGGGAATTATTTCAAGACTGACAGAATTATATTTGTTTCATTAACAGAGAGTAATTTTAAAAGGTAAAAATACACAAGAAACATTTCTTGAAATAAACGGATCCAGTAACCAATTAGATGTGACAACAACTTCCTGTAAATTTGTGGTTTTATAGATACTCTATATTGAGCAACCTATAAAAATATGACATGGACTAGAGCAGCTGGATGATTTCCAGTTACTATTCCAATTTTCCAAACACTTTTCTTAATGCAGACAGTCCCTTAGCCTTGTTCAGACTGTCTTTGATTTCTTTTGTACATCATATAAGCATCAAGCTCAGTTTATACCTCAGGATAGAGATCAAAGTTCTAATTCTTTGGAAAAATCTATGGACTTGCTTATATTTATGTACTGAGGGTAGTATGTCTATGCTTTATAGGTAGTACTCAGTGCATGAGGAGCAGATTATATGTTTACAGCAATGGTGCAAACCTAAGAAAAACACCACCAAGGAGTACTGAAAGCAGGTATGTTAAAGACAAGAAAGGCCATCCAACCTGCCAAGTTTTCACTGCATATTGCTCACTCTTGTCATTTCTTATAGGTTTTCTGTTTTAATAGATAACTGTAGTTTTTCATTCAGATCTTTATCAGATCAGATCATTTTCCAGTAAAAGAAATCATTGTGTTCTTGAATCTTTGCCACTATTAACTTTAGCACTTATATCTCAGTAAAGTACTCATTGTATCTTAATAAAATACTTATCAGAGTATTCCTGATTATTGTGCAGAATATGACCCAAATCATGGATCCTTTTAGCCACATCTCAGCTGTGAAGTTCAGGTTTGCCTTAGGCCCCAGACTAGACAGTAGTCTTTTTCAAATTTAGGGCTGCTGTAGACATTGAAAATTGTGTTTCCCATCTCTTTTTGTTATGGGAATGTGTTGCAGTGGAATATCTTCTGCAGTCTTCTTCCTGGGAGGAGAAACCTGAAGTTAACATCCATGTGTGCTCCAAATGAAGCTTTCTGCACTTGCTCAGTTCCTCATGTAAACTACCACATCCCTGTTACCACATTGCTGCCAGCCTGCCCACAGCTGCAGAGGGAGCAGAGGTTGCTGGTGCTGCAGGAAACAACCTTCATTCAACATCTGCTTGCTGTTCTGCCCAGCAAACTGCAGCCACAACATTTCCTAAATTCTGCAAAGCTGAGCTGCATGGAAGGCTTTGCTCTGTGATGGATGGGTGAAGATGGTATATGCTTAACACAGGTTTTCTCCTGTGTCTGAAGAGACTTTATTATGTCTTTGACTGCACCTCATGTTTTTTGTGTTCCTTATGATATTTTGCATTGCCCAGACAACTTGAATCCAGCACAGTTCTCGTATGCAGCACTGAAGACCTGCAGTATAAATCATGACTCCTGGTGGTTTCCAGAAGATACTAAGTCCTTTAAAGGCTATAAAGGGATATTTCAGGGCATATCCATTTGGCCATCTAATTTTCACTGAAATAATGAAAATATAACAAAGGTTTTACTGATGAAGACTGTACAAACAGAACAAGTTTGTAAGAGGAATTTTGTCCATCTCTAATATGATAGTATTTCAAGCTAAAATGGTATGAAGTCCTGAAGAGTAGGCAGGTATAAAAAAAAAAGGTTTTTTACGTACTGTGAGCACATTAGTGTTTTCCTTCAAAAAGACATGCATCAAATTCTCAAACATCACTTTTTCCATTACGGTCTAGGTCTCTGGAAAGACAATGACTTACAGTGAAATGGCTGACAAACAGATTAGTTCTAACTGTATTGGCATAAAAACTAGATGTCTTTTTAAATATCTTTGTAGCTTTAGTGAAATCTGAGCAGTTTCAGATTTTCACATTTCCAATAAAACTTGAAGTGGACATATTAAATACCTAAATATTTTCCATTAGAGAAGTTCATACTGTTTATTCACAAACACTTTTGTTGATTTATTAAATGATGCACGGAGTTTATATTCTTCTGGTAGTTTCAGATGAAAATGAGAGGCTAAAGGATTTTACAGCATACCTTGAAAATGTGCATAAGCTTAATGAGCAGAAACTAAACATTATCTCAATTACAACCTGAAGAATGAGACACTGATATTATATGCAATATACACTAATATATTTGGTAACCCTCCCTTGCATTTTTAAGAACCAGTATTGTGACAGTGCCCTTGTATTTTAGCTTCTGTGGAGACAGACTCTCAAATAACATCCTTCTAAACTTATAAACTGTAGAATAGTTTGTAAGGACAGTGCAGAAGTCAATTTTCCTCAATGAATTACAGCTGTACTGATTACAGAGGAGTAGAAACAGCCTTGCTTGTCCAATGAGGATGGATGTTATAACAGAGTGGGCTAGCTGATGACTGGCTGGGGTCTGCTGCAGTTTGGGATGGAGTCTGCTGGTTGTGCTGTGAGGTGGAAGGAACATGTGGTCATGTAAGGGACAAACAAGGTAAGAAGATGCTGTGTGAAGCACAGACAGGCTTAGGCAGCCAGGTAAGGGACAGGCTGGGGTTAGCCAGTCATGCAGAAGGAAACTTAGAGAGAGGAGAGGAGTCAGTGCTGTGTGGAGCTGCCTTAGAGAAGTCCACTGAGAGAAGGCACGAAGAGTTTTTATTTAAAAGACTGGTGATGGTGCCAGTCATGTTCATCTCAACAACTGCAACAATAAATCATGCTAGGAAGTGGAGCCACTCTGCCTACTACCCACCAACATGTAGAATTTCAAAGGTTATATGGTGTCACTGTTATATTCTCTGAGATTTTAATAAGGGGAGCTAAATTCTGATTAGTTTTGGTTTCTCAGTGGTCTTGTAGGGATTGCAGAAATACAATTTCAGGTGAAAAAAAGCATGGTGAGATGTATCAAGGTTCATATGTGAAATACAATTCTACATTATGTGTATAAAAGAAAGATGGGAAAAATAAAAAGCAATCTAATCTGAAACTACCACTGCCCAAGAGTAGCTGAAGATTTACTGACACCTCTCTACAGGAGAACAACCTATAGAAGCTCACATGCAGAGGACATAGTCTCCCTCATGTCCTTATTTTTGTTTTCCAGCATACCAATAGCATTTGTAATTCATTGGGAACTGACTGTGGTCTAGGAATCTAAAAGTGTGAGACATGATTGTAAATCAAGGAATTAACTCATTAGCTTGAAAGTTAACTTTGTCAAGTCTCATTTTGCATAATACAGAGTCAGAGAACTAAGTATGAAAAGACCTCCAAGACCACTGAGTCAAACCTTTGACTTGATCACCACCTTGTCAACTGGACCATGGTACTAAGTGACATATCCAGTCATTTTTTTTAAGACTTCTGGGGGTGGTGACTCCTCCATCTCCCTGGGAAGCCTGTTCCAATGCTTAGAAACACTTTCCATGAAGAAATTCTTCCTAATATCCAATTGAAACCTCCCCTGGCACAATTTGAGGCCATTCATTCTTGTCTTATCACTCATTATTTGGGAGAAGACACCAACCCCCACCTTGCTACTGCCTCCTGTCAGGGAACTACAAACCAATAACGTGACTCTTGAGCCTCCTTTTCTCCAGAATAAACAGACTCACCTCACCCAGCTGCTCCTCATAGGACTTACTGTTATGATCTGTGGGCATGATGCTCATTGTAAATTCTTGTCAGGCTGAACAAAGACACCAGACCACATGTTAAGGAACTCTTGTGCTTTTGTTGTAAAGTCACTTTAACTTTGGCAACTAACCCACTGTGTAGCCTCAAAGGTATTGGCTAACAAGCCCTTGAATTCTCAATACCCTTTGTAAAAAGTGGAGGCTAACAAGCCTTTAGATTTTTATATGGTACATTTCTATAAGTTCTCAACTCCCACAACACCACTTCTCAAAGGTGCTGGAGGACAAGCTGCAACAAACCACTAAAGGTGCTGGCTAAAAAAACACAACACACCAATGCTCAAAGGGGTCACCTAACAAGCCCCAACACATTTCCACAAGCTCCTCACTCCCAGAAGAAAGTTCAGTTACAGAGTATGAGGTAAAAATACAACAGCTGTGTTTCAAACAGTCAAAGCAACAGAGGAGCGAAATAAAGACAGAAAAAGGAGAGAGTGAACAAAGAATATCATCAGTCCTTAGATCCCACATTCATCCTGCTGTGAGCATGGTCCAGAGCTAGGCTGAAAGAGAGAGAAAAGAGAGCAGGGGGTCCTAATCCTCTTCCTTTTATAGTTAAACTGATGCCTACCTATTATGTAAACTACATTTTTTCTGCTTTTTGTTCACATATGCACAAGTTCTCTTCCAGCCAGTGAGTTGGGGTAGGGTGCATGATTGAGCACAAGTCTCAAGGCAGAACAGGAAGCTGGTTCAAAACAGCACTGCTCCACCTCCATGGGATCCTCTCCTCTGACCATATTTTTGCTGTTGTAACAGGCAGAATGTTTGAAATAAAACATGCTCAGGTCTGGTCCTTTCCACTTACCTTCTAGACCATTCACCACCTTCATTGCCCTTCTCTGGACATGCTTCAGCACTTCAATGTTTTTTTTGAAGTGAGAGTCCCAAAAGTGCACACAGTACTCAAGGTGTGGCCTCACCAGTGACAAGAATGGGGGAGCAATCACGGCCCTGCTCCTGCTGGCCATGCTGTTTCTGATACAGGCCAGGACACCATTGGCTTTCTTGGCCACCTGGGCCCACTGCTGGCTCATGTTCAGCTGCTTTCCACAAGCACTCCAGGTCCTTTTCTGCTGAGCAGCTTTCCAGCTACTCTCCCCCCAGCCTGCAGCTCTTCATGGTGGTGTTGTGACTCAAGTGCAGGGCCCAGCACTCTGCCTTGTGGAGCCCCATCCCACTGACCTGAGCCAGCTGATCCCACACACTAAAGGGACACATACATGCACTGTGCATTGGAGCAGGTTGCCCATTCCACACAGACTCATTCACTCTTCTTCACCACCTTTAGCATTCCAGATGTTAACTATTACCAGGGTTAAAAATATGTTTGTACATCTGTTTTTCATTTTCCCAGTTTTAACCTTGGGCTCTTTCACTAGATTAAACTGACAATTTCAATAAGGTATTTCCTTGCTACTTATGTATTAAGCTACTGAATAAATTTCTGTTCAATAAAATAAATGGATTGATTTATTATATTTGTGTTAGAAATTGTTTCCACAACCAAATACTTGATGTTGCAGTTTTCTGCATCTATAACATTACTAAAAATCTTGCCAAATATGGGCATTAGAACAAGACTGTGCCAGTATATTCTCACACAAGCATTGTTTTACCCTTAATACTTTTTAGCTACTTAAAGAAGAAGATACAGAGAGTTTCCTTAGACTATTTTTCATGAGTTGTGCATCGGTGTTAGAAATGATAAATTATCCAGTTCACTTACTGGGTACCAGGTAGCTTCTGTCTACTACTTTTTGAATTATTTTAAGGTTGCTTATGTCATGGTCATTTCTGAGAGAAAAATAGGCTTGTCTTTGCACAGTAACCTGAGAGAAAGAACAACTTACCTCTTGGAATTTCACTTTGGACTGAAATAGGTTAAAGAGAAAGTAGATTTCAGTTCAATTTTTGTCATGAGGGAGATTTTTTAGAATTCTAAAATCATATTCAAAGCATTTCTTTTGTCATAATATGTAACTAAAGTTGTAAGCCTACATTCAGTCCTATCTTATTTCTTCTTCTCTTTTTCTTATTCTATACTCTGTCATTCATCTAAATGGAAGCTTCAGAAGAAGCTTATTAAAAACTTTATCAAAATGTAATACACATTTCAGAAAAGAGATGGACTACATCTCTCAAGGAAGAGCATTCATCAGAAAGTTTTAAAATGAAAGGCAGGTTTCTAGTATCTTTCAAACATATAAAACAAAGGTCTTTGTAAAAGGAAATGTGTGCATATGGACTCGTTCCTTGTAAAAATATGCTCAAATTTTGAATAGTTGCAATAAATATAAAACATGATACATAATATGATAGAATTTTTCCCTTTTCAAAAGTAAGTCTTTTCCACTTCGCTGCAATGTTTTTGCACCAAAGAGCAAACTCAAATTATGCCAAAAAGGCACACAATGGCATACAGTTTACATGAAAAACAAATAGCAGTGAGTATGACAAATAATTAATGTAATAAAGTCTCTTACCTTACTTCTCTATAAATTTTGCCAACACCACACATGTATTTTAAAGCTAAGTGGAAGTGGCACAAACAAGTTATGTTCAGTGTTAAAATATTGCATAAATCTATAGATTTGTCTTTAATCTTCCACATCTATACCTAAAGGTACCACTGTCTGATTGACTGGCCATTTAGTGATGGTTTGTGGTAAAATCATTCTAATCCATATGTAGCACAGCAAATTTGATGTGGTCCTCCCCTCCTAAACCTCATCACCAAACTGCCTGTGGGCATCTGATGATGGAAAGTACAACAGGGCATACAAACACAGTGTGAAAAATATTTAATTACTTCTGTTTTTCACCTTTATGGACTGTAAATGGACAGAAATGTAAAGTAGAGGGTGATTTATACAACAGAAATAATCAACAGCAAAGGAACTGCTATGATGTTTCTCTTATTTATGATTTCTTTTAATAAAGATGAGTATGTGATTCAGCTACATATTAGACAACATGAGGTAAGAAAGAAAAAGGATGCAATAAAAGCCAAGGAGAACAGGAAGAAGAAAGAAGATGTGCAACTTCAGAAGGAGGAAAATAATTTCCTTTTGATGTGAAGATACTCTGTAAGAGATGGTGATCATGGACTATATTCACTACATTCATAAAGTAGTAGAGTCATTGCCTTTGGTTAAAATGCAAATCTAATAAAAATTATTGAGTAACTATTTAAATGAAGGAGAAGAAAGTTTTAAAAAAATGTAATTCCAAATAACCCTCGACTGCTCTAATTTGGACCAGTGAAAGTATCCCCTAATTTCATTTTGAATTTTAAGGAAGAGAAAAAAAGAAAGGACAAGACTGGGCAAGAGAGAAAAAGGGGTAAGAATGGGCAAAAGAGAAGAATACAAAAACACAGACTTGTGACTGTGGCTCAGCATTCAAGACCTGTTTAATTGCTGGTAGAATCTATCTCTGAATTTGGTATATTTACAAGATATGAGTTTTGATTCAAGGAAAGGTAAATGCAAAAACTGCATGCAGAAACACTGAAAAACTATCAGTAATTCCAGTGCAAAGCAAGAACTGAAAATATTTTATTTCTCTGGAATATGTTTTAGGTCTCAATAGGAGTATCATATAAATGTATGAGCTACAGGCTGTTTTACCATTTTGAAATATAAGTCTGATTATAAATAGTGGAAAATCTCATAGCAGTAACTTGCAACATTCTTTAAAAATGGATGTAAAGGTATCAAATGCCACTGCACCTTGCTAATAAGTCATTCATACTCTAAGGGTAAGTGCAAGTATAGAATTCAAGCTCTTTTCCTGAATATTAAATAGTTGTTAAACAGACATTTACAGACAAAGGAAATTCACCATGTGTTTCTGAATTGCCAAGCATTATATTAATATTCAATTGGTGAGCTGCTGTGAAGAAAAAAAAGACTTGCTAGAGGCTTAAAATGCTAAATGCATGTCTCAATTTACTGTAACTGCATACTAAAAGCATTGCTCTGTCATACATTAGAAAGAGAAGTTCAACAGCTGTTGTAATGTAGGAGAAGTCCAAATACAAGGTACTTGGTGTGAGTTCTTAGAATTAATTGAAATCATAATCACACTAAAGGAGGGGGGGGAAATCCTTTGTCTACATGAATATATAGTACTTTTCTTCTTAAAATTATATCTCTTCTAGGTTTTTGTATTAATAAGTACTTTAGAGGATATCTGTTAGAGTTGAGTGAATTAGGTCAGGTTGAATTAAAGCTGATTCAAACATTTTGCCATGGCTTGCACCTTTGGAACCATACATGGTAACATTGAAATATGCTTGGCCACAGATTTCTTTCTGTTCTACCTAGGGAAAACAGAAGAAAATTAGAGTCTTCCTACTATAGTGAGTCCATCCAGGTGAATTCAATGAGATCATATGATCTCAAAAGATGCTTAGGGCAACCACAAGCAAAGATATCCCCTGTGATGCCAAAAGAGCACAACTATGACTGGGAGGCATACCCGAATTTTATGCCAGTCATGCACAAATCATAAGCAAAGTCTGATTAATCTACTTAATAATCAACATTATCTTTGCAGGTTGTCATCATGTAAGGATTTAGTATCATAGTAATGTTACTGACAATTTTATTACCATCCATGCCAGTCTAATTGATTCAGAAGTATACAGCACACTCAACAGTGCATTTCACAATTCTATTCAAATATTGAGGAAGTCTTTAACAAATTTATTTTCTTCCAAGAAAAAAATAATGCAAAATCCTGAACAAAACTAGTATTTTATTTCTTTGGAGGTAGCTTGTCTCTTTCTTTGCAGTTCCATTTAAAACGAAGCATATAGCTGTATTGCCTCAGGAAGCATCAAGAAAAGATATTATTCTCTCACAAAGGCATGATTTCCTCCCTATTCTATCATTACTCCCAGAGGTTAGCAATTTGTTACCAGCTCTAAACAATGCCAACTGCTGTCTCAGCAACACTGAACACCACATGAGACTTGGAGGGAAGGAGAGAGGAAAAAATCATGGTTCCAGTTTTCCTTTTGTCCAGTTTCCTTACAGATACAGAGATTAAGCAAGTTCTAACTCTGCCCTTGTTCTGCTCAGATTAGTTGTTGCAGAAAAGAGGCTGAGAAGACAGTTTGAAGTTTTACTTCTCAACATAAATAAGGATAATAGTATGAGATTCAGAATTATTGTTTGTAGATGCTGAATTAATAATTCTCTATACATATGGCATAAATCCTATAGTACAGAATCCTTCTCCCTTAATTCATATTAGTTCTACATTTATTGAAATTTCTCTATTTCAGAATTT
>VZTT01054137.1:22512-33007 GCA_013400855.1 Buphagus erythrorhynchus
AACAAAAAAAAAAAAAAAAAAAAAAAAGGAGGGATCATTCAATGTAGTTGCTTTACAGAGGCTGACTGTATATCAATCTGCTAATGGCAGATAGTTATTGCTGTTGCATCTTTCGTGTGTGTTGGTTTTGTTTCGTTGGTGGGTTTGGTTGCTTGCTTTTGTTTTGGTTTTGTTTTGTTTCGTTTTTGTTTCGTTTTTTGTTTTTTTCAGGAGGCTGGGAGGGATGTGTCTTTCTTTTGCTTACCAAACTGTCTGTATCTCAGCCAATGAGTTTTCTTGGTTTAATCTTCCCATTCACTCCTCAATCCAGAAGTGGGGAAAAATGAGTGAGTGGCTGTGTGGGTGCTTAGCTGCTATTCAGTCAGCCCACTGTAACTCTTGAAGTGTTTGTCAGGGCTGCAAGCATGAGACTGGACTGCTGACCTGACCTTGGGCTGAAATTAACTGAGCAGGACGTGATAAAGTACCGGAGAAATCACCAGACATGACAAATAGCAGTCTGAGAAGCAGCCAGATGTTAAAGCAGTGCCACGAAGCAGAGATGCAGCTCAAGAGAGTTTAAAGACAGAAACAGGAAAGCCTGAGCGTCACAGATCCTTTCAAGGAGCACTGAGTCCTGTTGGGATTGTGTTTGCCCAAGGCCAGCACTGCCAGGATTAACTGTGCCAGTAATGCTATGCACCACTGTCACCCATGTGGTGATAGCAAAAATACTAAATTGACTATAGATATAGTGGCGCTAGGATTGAAGGAGAAAAAAATAAATAAGGGCAGGTTCTTTATATGAGGGTGTATAGGTGGTAAAAAAAGGGTTAAGAACCAGAAAAATTATAACAATTTATGTAAATCATGTCATTGGTGCTGTACAGAGATACTTGACAGGCAGCCCTGTGTTTGATGACACAGGCTGTGATGGACTAAACCCTTAGGAGCATAATGTGACCCCCATAATGGAAGAAGGCCCAGTGGAGATGTGCAAGGGTGATATGCCCATTAAGCTTAGAGAATAACTCAGAGAAGATAACTTTATCACAAAACAAAGAGGGAGGTTGTTTTAGGAAACAGCTACCAAGGTGGGTGTTTCAGCTGGTGTAAATGGTTCTACATGAGTTCATTAAATCAGTGTGAAGTGTGATGCTCCCTCACCAATATTATGTAGAAAACTCCATGTCTCCTGACTGCAAAATCAAGTCAGACACCTGTGTTCTCATCAGAACAGGTTTGTCATTCTGCTCCAGGTGTTGCTGGTCAGATCAGGGCTGCTCACCAGGGACCTCCAAACAGCCCCACTCACAGGCTTTACTTCACCTTATAGTTAGGTTTTCTCCCCTATTTCCTCCTCGTGGATAAACAATTCTCCTCCATTAAACTTTTTTTGCTATTTATTCCAGTTTTACTGATTTTACATACTTGATTTAATTTTGGCCTTAGACACCAAACCCTAGGTGAGCCAGCAGCTTCTATTCCACTATTTGTTTAGCTTCTTTGGCTTATATACAGCTCCTGATACTACCACAACTTCCATAGCTTCTACCTTTCCTGTCTTAGGAGCTTAGACCCTGGTCAGATACGGCATTTACTTTTGCCCTTATGTTTTCTGCAGGATCCAGAAAATTCTCATCTTGAAACTCTAAGGTAGAACTCTGTGGAACTCCACTAATGACAGGTCACCAGTCTAATGTCACCCCATTCACTGTAACCCATTGTGCCCAACCCATGAGCCAGCTGCCCACCCATTACACGATGCATTTATGCAACAACGTGCTGGACATTTGAATATAAACAACAGTGAACTTCTTAGTGTGCTTTGCGTGATGCTGGCAGGCACAATCAGACAGCATTTTCCATAGTTCTAGTACATCCCAAGAGTCCTCCATGTCTAGCTCCTTAGTGGCTTTTATTTTAACTAGATGACCCATTAAAGAGGAAATACCTGCTATGACATTGAAATTCTGACCCACTGCTGTGAAACAGCAATTCAGAGTATAAAGCAGTAAAGAAAAAGCGTTGAAAGCTTTATATTGTGCAAGTTTAAATTAAAAATTCTATTTATTTGTATTTGCAGCAGTTACTAATTAAAACTTCAGATCAAAATTCCATTGTTCAATAAATAACTATAAATAACAATGTTCCCTTTTTCTGAATTTTGTTCTCTTTCAACAAGGACAAAAATATCACTTGCCATTCACAAGCATACTTGTTGGAAGGATAAAAATTACTTGTTTAGTTTCTTTATTTGTTATTTGTTTTATGTTCTGTCTTTTTATAGTTTTTTTGTTTGTTTTCTTTACATAAAGTTGCAAGGTTGATGAAGCAATTAACTAGATATGACAGAGGCTAATTTCTCTAAATTACTCCTGAGAGATGCCAGAACCCTGTAAAATCAGCTAAAAACTACAAAATCAGCTTTCATGGGTTGTGAGCGAGTTCTGAAAAATCACTGGAAATTTGTCCTGAAATATTATTAGCATAGTAGGACAATAAAAGAAAAAAAAAAAAAAAGCTGAAAAGTAAACTGAAATTCCAGGGAGAAGAACATAGGTTTTTTCTTTTGTGGAGGTTACTTATGTGGGATATTATCAACTTTTTGTTATGAGGAATTGTGACAATGGACACACAACCAACACCAAGAACAATTTCAAGCATCAGCATTTTATTATTCCAGAGTACCACCTTTTATACCCTTCTCCTTCACATGCATAACACCTGTGTGCCCTTTTACTCTTGTGTGATTGGTCAATACACATCAACATTCCCTGCTTCTTTTCCTTCAGTGTGGGTCACCTGTCTTACACAGCTGCACCCCATTAGGAATGAGGCTTGGCACACATTCCCTGTGTCTTAGAATCTGTTCTCCTACAGAATAGCAACTATAAGAAAAAACTGAACTGTTGCTCAGACAGTGCAGTGATAGTGGTGACAGTGTGTAATTTTTTTCCTAAAGAAACAGCTACAGAGAAGAGTTTGTGTAAAGCATAAGTAACAACTTCTCTCCATAACCACTGAAATTAAAAAGGTAGGTAAAAGAGAATGTTAGTTGAGCAAATGATATATGAGTTTTTTGTTAAACAGCTCATTAGCACAGATCAAATACATCAAAGAACTTACTAAAATGTTACTCAAGAAGGCATATTAATAAACATAAATATTATGCTAAAATCTTTTTGGAGCTGGATGGAATTTCACCTTCTCTGTATCACAAATTGAAGCAAAAATGTGAAATTTCAATATTTTTTGAAAAAAAAAAATATATTACATTTTGTCTTGATAGGACTCTTGTTTGGTAAGGTCAAAAAGTCTTGCATAAGTAAGATAAAAAAGTTCTACTTCAGTGGTATCACTTAGAATATATTATACAGTAGTCTAAAACGAATATTATTGAGTCACAGAGTCATAGATGTTAAAAGATGTCCAGCAGCAGTCCTGATACTGATTATTGATGAACACCACTCATCACTACTCTGCACTTGGATATCAAGCCATTGACTGCAATTCTGAGTGCAACCCTTCATTCCATTCCTTATCCATAGAGTGGTCCATCTGTTAACTACAGAATCACTAGGTTGGAAGGGACCTTCAAGATCATCAAGTCCAACCCATGCTCTAACACCTCAACTAGATCACGGCACCAAGTGCCACATCCAGTCTTTTTTTAAACACACCCAGGGATGGTGACTCCACCACCTCCCAGGTAGAAGCATTCCAGTACTTTATTATTCTTTCCATGAAAAACTTTTTCCTAATATCCAACCTATATTTCCCTTGGCATAGCTTAAGACCGTGTCCTCTTCTTCTGTCAGTTGTTGCCTGGAGAAAGAGACCAACCCCCATGTGACTACAGCCACCAGTCAGGGAGTTGTAGAGAGTGATAAAGTCACCCCTGAGTCTCCTTTTCTCCAGGCTAAACATCCCCAGCTCCCTCAGTCGTTCCTCACAGGGTTTGTGTTCCAAGCCCCTCTCCAGCCTTGTTGCCTCCTCTGGACGCGCTCAAGCCTCTCAAGGTCCTTCCTAAACTGAGGGGCCAGAACTGGACACAGCACTCAAGGTGTGACCTCACCAGGGCCGAGTACAGGGGAGGAATGACCTCCCTGCTCCTGCTGGCCACACCATTCCTGATACAGGCCAGGAAGCCATTGGCTTTCTTGGCCACCAGGGCACACTGCTGGCTCATGTTCAGTCAGCTGCTGACCAGAACCCCCAGGTCCCTTTCTGCCTGGACACTGTCCAGCCACACTGTCCACAGCTTATAATGCTGCAGGGGGTTATTGTGGCCAAAATGCAGGACTTGGCAGCTGGATTTATTCAATTTCATCCTATTGGACTCTGCCCATCCATTCTACTGTTCCAGGTCTCTCTGCAGAGCCCTCCTGCCTTCCAATAGATTGACACACTCCCGGCTTAGTGTTGTCTGCAAATTTACAAATGAAAGACTCAATACCCTCATCCATGTCATCATTAAAAATATTTAACAGGACTGGCCCCAGCACAGACCTCTGAAGGACACCACTGTGACTGATCCCCAGCTGGATGCAGCACTGTTCACTACCATGTCTATCCAATTTAGAGGAAAGCGTGTCATGCAGGACAGTGTCAAACGCTCTTCACAAGTCCAGGGAGATGACATCAGTTGCTCTTCCTTTATCCACCAACACCGTAATCCCATCATAGGAGGGTCCAAATTTGTCAGGCAAGATTTGCCCTGAGTAAAGCCATTCCAGCTGTCAATAATCACTTCCAGATTTTCCATGTGCCTTAGCATAATTTCCAAGAGGACCTGCTCCATGACCTTCCCAGGCGCGGAGGTGAGACTGTAGTTCTCAAAATCTCACTTTTTAAAGATAGTGTTTATTTTTATAGTGTTTATAGTTTTCCTTTTTCCAATTTCAAGTGTTTTGACACTATTGAGGCTATAACAAAAATTCTGCCTATTTGTTTTGCAGTATGGAGATGTGGGAGAGAATCTATCAGAGTATAAGATAATAGTGAGAAAATAACTGCCCTAAAAAAGGTATCAGCTAACAAATACTTTTATCAAAAGTACTAAACTGTGACACAGCAAGTTCTGTCAAAGTTATGAGAATAGAAGTGCTGGTGTTTAGCATTATCAAGTGTTGATATTAATAGCTAGAAGTGATCTTTTAGACATTTATTCAACACTTATGTTATAATTAAGGAGAAAGAAATCGGGTAAATTTGGGAAAGTAAAGGTGTATGATACAGTAGGAAATGTCACCACTTAAATAAAAGGTTTTTCTCTTCTCTATCTAGATTGAAAAATTTACTAATGAAGCTTCACAGAAAGGAGCAAAAAAATAAAACTGCTGTTTCAACAATTATGTTATCCAAATCATTGCAGATGAGCTATGGATCATCAATTTACTTTAATGTTTTAGCTTAACTATGACAGTTCATGTGAGGAGAATGTCTAGTGCAATAGAGTGGGAAATGAAGCATTTCTTGTTTTAGTCATATCTGAAGAGCCAAATCAAACATAAAAATCTAAATCAGTGAAATCATTCAGTCTCTCTTAAAAACTTGAGTCACCAGTTCTTAGACGAGTCATCGTTTCTAACATTAATATAGCTTCATGGATGTGCATAGGAATTACAGTGTTCACTTAGAAAAATATTGTTTCATCATCATCATGCTCCTAGTTTCCAAAGTGTCTGCATTCTAATGAACCTTGACCACATAAATTAATAAAATGTTTCTCAGAAGTGTTAAGAGAACACAATTCTTTTTGGTGGTTAATAAAACTTCTAGGAAAGCACAAGTGGCTATGGAATCACCAAAACATTTCTGGAAAGTAAAAAAAAAGCCAACAAAACCCAACTTCACAATCCATTTACAGGACAGCAGTATCATTCTAACAGAAGAGAGAAAATTTATTATTATCAACAGTAATCCATATCTACATGTGATCTTTTCTATATGTGTCTTTGAAACCCATATACTGAACACAAGTGAAAAAAATATTTTCAATTAAAAATACATAGAAGAAACTTGGTTGAATACAGATGGTTGAAATTTTAACTTACATATTGTGTGAAAGAAATAGGAAATATAAAAATTGAGGTGTACCTATTGTTAATGCACTCTACTACTAGAAAGTCCACCTGACTCTATAGGGGGCTGGTCACAAGGTAATAAGACTCCTCTCTGTTTAATGGGTAGGTAACCTTCCTCCAGACAGAAGTAATAACAATCTTAGAAATATTCTTAGTGACGAGTATTACACATATACTAAATAAAGAGATTCTGTAAGAATGCTAAATTAAAAACTACAGAAATTTCATTAAGACACAACAATGTCAATTGCAAAATTAAAAAGTGTGTCATATTAAAAACATGGACAGTTAAAAGAAATTCACCTTAGAAAAATGCAAATTGATAGAGCTGACTGGGGAAAATAAAAGTGAAGCCAAAGCAATAACTTCCATTTCAACAGGCAACCCAGTAAGAATATTTTTCCTTCCAAAAATAAGAATTTTTTCCATCAAAGATGCCTTAAATTGGTATTCCAGAGGAGCATTGAGACTTGCTGTGTTCTCAGTTCTGCTGACTGACACACATATGTTTGACAAGGCATTGATTCTGGTAATTCACACCAGAGACAGTCATAGACAGATATCCTTGTGCTTGGGAATGATGTTCCAGTCTAGGAATTCACCAGAAGATGTTGGTCTGACAGTGAGACCTGAGGCACATGCTTTGTGAAGAAATAAAGAGAGAGACTTTTACAAAATAGTTTATTCCCACTGAGTTTCTAAAACATAGGCTTTAAAAATTAAGAATTCTTTGTTGTTTTAGAAGCTAGTGTTAAAGAGGAGGTGACAGAAGCTTTGGTTAAAATCTGACTGACTTGGAATCCAGGTACAGATGTACTAAAAGATCCTCTGTATGCTCTGTCCAGTAACTCCTTTCCTTTCTTGAACTGGACAGCCCAAAACTGGAAACAGTACTTGTGATGCAGTCTCACCAGGGCAGAATAAAGGGGGAGTGTAACCTCCTCAACCTTGTGGCCACACTCTTCCTAATGCACTCCAGCAATCAGCCACGGAACTTCTTGCTGCTGCTACCGTCTGCATCACTGACTGAGTTTGTTCTACTGAATTTCTTTTCTCTGTAATCATAAATGCCAGCTAGATTACTCTTCCTGTTCATGTTGTTGATATGCTTTAGTTTTGAAAGGCTGATACTTTAAAAATTCTTTGATTGATTAACTTTAATTTGAAAGGCAATAGGTGATGTACCAGACTTTCGGTATGTAGGCGGATAAGGGAGTCCGTGGAGGTCCAATGCTCTGACCCGGAAAGCTGCAACCTTACCAGAGAGAGGGTCCTGTGAGGGACAGCCTTCTAAGGGGGTCTTCTGGCAGGTCTCCTAGCCACCAGATAAACCTCAGCAAGCTGCAGCCTGGGGCCACAAGTGATCAGCTCTCAGTGATTTCAGCTCAGCGATTCCAGCTCTGCTTGAGAGGCCATCCCAGGCCGACACAGGGACAGAGAGACAGAAGAGGCATATGGCAGTTCCACAGAGATTCCTTTATTATCCAGCAGCTCTGTGAAGAGGGCCAGGGATGGCAGGTCCCTGGAGAGCTGGGCAGAGGCTGGGGTTTTTATGGGGGAAAGCAAGGGTGGTACCAAGGGGGAAAGACCAATGGGTTATAAAGGATTAACATGGGTACTAAGGCATGGTGGGATCACTGAAGCCTTTGAGATAGCTCACCATGATAAGGGAGGATGTGCCCATCTAAGAGCCATTTCAAGGGACATTCCTCCAGGGCAGGGCTGTGGGCAGAGCCGTGGCAGGTCCATCGGCCTCCACGGCTCCCCCTTCTGTACTTTGTAAGAAGGCCTCTCCAACAGCTGTTTCAAAGCAATGAAAACGGCATGAAAATATAAGTAACACCATCAGAATCACAACAAAAATCCACAAAACACCCTTAACCAAAGATGAAACCCATCCCATTAATCCCCACTGTCCAAAAAGTTCATTGATCCAGTCTGGGTAGTTTTCCACTTTTAAGTCCTTTACTTGTTCCTTGAGTTTCTGGATGTTTGCGTGGATGGATTTTGAGTGTGAAGAGAGGTTGAAGCAGCACATTCCCTCAAAGTCCTGCCAGCCATGTCCGTGGGCAAGCAGTAGGAAGTCTATTGCTGCTCAATTTTGTAGGGATGCGTGTCTAGTAGTCTCCTCATCCCTTAAAAGATCACTCAGGGCAGCAGATGCCGTGTTGGCCTGCTTGCTAAGCCAGCACCCCAGGTGATTTAACTTGCCAAGGGCTTTGGTGGCAGCTACCCAAGGAAAAAACCAGGAAACCGCGACTCGCTTTCTGTGTTCCAATCCAATTTTATGAGGATTTATTTCTATTTCAGTAGGTGAATTTCACTTCCACTAGGAAGACTGACCTGAGAAAATCTTGTAAGTAGTTTGTGTCCAGCTCAGTATAGTGACAGAGGATGCAAACTTCCAACTCTATCAATCACTTCAAAACAAAAAATCCACCCGCAGGGAGCAAGTACCATGTCTATAATTAACTTTAAAATAGATTCACATACTTTTTCATTTTCCTTTGGTCATATAAGCTACATTTCCTGTAAACTCAAGCAATTTTCTTAAAGACTCTACGGGCTACCAATTAAAGCAAAGACTTCTGTTGATACAGCATTCCAAACAGCAATTCAAGTCAGCTCCCTTTACAAGCAGCAACAACAAGTTCCCTCTCTTTGTTGCCTTTTCAGCTACAATTGCACTTGAAAAATGCCCCTAACTAATTACTGTGAATGGCAGTAATATTTTGAGGCAGGTATTTGTAGATGGCAAAGAAAGGGCAGCAGCCTTCTGCTTTTTGTCAGTGTGATTCAGCCTGCAGGCCCAAGTGAAACGTTTAGCTTTATTTGTACAGGAGCATAGGCAAATGAAAGAAAGATCAAAAAAATGTGTGTCATGAATATAACAAAACACGTTTTGGCACATTGAATATATTTTTCTATTTCTATTCATGCACTATATCCTATGTATGGATGGATTTGCCTTACATCACACATGATTTTCAGATAAACCTTTGGATTTTATCTCTGTTGTCACATAAAAAAAGAATTTGTTTCTAAGAAAATCACCTAGAAGTAAACTTCAGATTTATGTATCTTATATTCTTGGCTGCATTCTGTGCTATTGCATGGCTAAAAGAGGAGAAAAAAGAGTATATAAATGTCACAACCCGAGTCTGAGACCAGGCTCTTGAGAGCTTTCTTAGCTCTTCAAGTTTAGACAAAGCAAATGTGGTTAGAGAAAAAAGCAGCCATGTATATTCAACATCACTGGGCTGTTTTATATCTGGAAGAGCTAGACTTGGCCAAAACATGTTCAGTGTCTGCATTTTCAGGAATGGGGCAACTGGGTCACAGAAGACTGACATATTACTTCTCCAAAAATCTGTACAGAAATGTAAACTCCTCAGGAACTGACCAAACACAAATTTGGGGTAGGAAAAGCAGCAAGTGGATCCTTAATCATCTCATGACCCTGCAAAAAGTATAGAAAGAGAGAGATAAGGAGAATAAATGAAATAAAGGGGGGGGGGGGGGGGAAGGAAAAGAGAATAAACTAAGTAATGAAAAATATCGGACTTGTAGTCTCTAAATTTTGTTTCACTGCACATGATGTGGATTTGTTTTTTTAAGACAGAAATATCTATGCACTATAAATTTAACTAAGTCATTTTATAGTGGGTTGTTTGTTATCTGGCCTGATGCAGGTGTTAACTGAGACTAAAGGACTCAATGAACTCGCATGGCTCTGTGGAAAAATGAGCTTTCTTTTTGACCCAGTGCTTCAGAAGCAAACACATATAATCATTTTATCCCTTTAGCACTGTGAAAAAAATAATACATTGAGCATTCCTATTATATCCAAAGTAGTTAAAATAAATTCCACCTTTCAGGAAAACTATTAATTGAAGAAAGTGAGAGTATAATGATCATGCTTTAATTTAGAAAAGGTAGTACTAGAATTCTCTCTGTACACTTTACAAAAAAAATAAATATTGTGGGAAAGTCACACTGCAAAGAAATTAAATATATTTAAGCTCAAGTAATTAAATTCCCGTGAACTACTTATAAAAGGAATATCCAGCAAATTTTCTCTCATAATTAATATTTGTACATGCAAATAGAACTAGTAAGATATGTTTAGAATATCTGGAAGTATTACGCAGAGGGAGTTTTTTCTGACCAGCTATTTCTATAGAGTTCAGTGTCAGCAGTATTTTCTTCGTTAAAATTGTTAGGTTCTAGTTAAACAACTTTAAATTCACTTTCTTGAAACCCTCACATTTTTTTCTGAATTCTGGAAAGCAAATACCATGTTTATGCTAATGAGATATTTTGATGAGTTATTTAAATTTTTCCCCCCAAAGTGTACCTCTTTACAAAACAGATTCAGTTATTATACCAGATGTTATATTCTACATGATTTAGAAAATAGTTTGTGT
>VZTT01054147.1:10131-29909 GCA_013400855.1 Buphagus erythrorhynchus
GACAAGGTAAAACTGTTTACGGTTAGAGTTGAAAAAAATCTTTCTGTTTGGTAAAGATAAAAAAAAAATCATCAATAATTCACAGTCACTTTTCAGGATGAAAAAAAAGATTATTTGAGAAGAGTTAGTGTTACTCACAAATTTCCATCCTTTTGTGTTTTATTTTGATTTGGTTCACTTTTGGGGTTTTTTTTGGTCTTTCTTTCACAGCTTCATTCCTGCTCTCAGTTTGCACCAAGGTGTAATGAAGTGGCTGGATACACCTGGCCTATACATCACCTCTGGCACTGCACAGTGTACAGGAAAAGTCTCTCCTGCACCTCTGTGATACACTTTTTGCTTCCTCCTCTGCAGGGACAGTGGCTTTCTAAGGCACGATGAAAAAAGCCAAAATAGAACGTGCTGCATCTCTGCCTTCACCAAATTTGTTTTATTATTTTCTTGTCCTTTTTTGGTTAATCAAAATCAGTAAGGAAAATGGCAAATTGATTTTTTGTAAGAGAAGGCATTAATATATCCTTATCCAATGAATAAGCACCACCATTCATTGCACTGCTGCTATAAACACACCATTCATACCTTACATTTTTCTAAGTCTGTACACTCTCATTTAATGTTACCTCAGGTTCACAGAAAGTTTTGCAATTCAGAGAATTAAAGAATATTTCATTTATATTCCTTCACATACCATCAAGCCCATTATGATGGCTATAATTTCTTTTCCCCAAAATACTTAATGAAGAGTGATTGGAGGGTGCAAGCAGTCGTTTTGCACTTGGACTTTGAAGGCTTGGTGTTGACCTGATTACATTGGGTTTCACGGCAGGATGTATCTCTGTTTGAGACAAAAGAGAGAGAGAAATTATATCTACCTGATTTTAAAATAAATAAAACAATCTCTTACACCTGTGAAATGGACATAAAACAATCTATTACACATGTGAAATTTACTTTTGATTTTTAATGAAAAGAATTTTCCTTCTGCATTCATGTGTTTACAGGACCTTGAACAACCTGAGCCCTCATACCCACAGGCTCTCTAAGTAAGAAAAATCTATTTCACTTTAGATTACTCAAGTTCAATTCCACAGTGCAAATATTTAAGGGTTTCAGTTGAAGAGCTAATAAATACAAAACAGTCTGAAATGGGAGTGTTTATATTTTCCTACCCTTTTGAGGTTTGTATTGAAGCTACACACCCACAGGTTTTAGCAAGCAAATAAAAGCATTTTACTGTAGTGAAACCACCTCAATACCTCAAGCTATTCAGTATTTTCTGTCACAATAACAAGCTTTAAGGGATCTTCCCACCCACAAGTCACAAGGGTGCAGGAGTCAGGGAGCCAGATACTGTAGGGCTGTGCAGCTACAACTACCCCAAAACTGCAGTGGGAACACTTCCATACAGAGTCATTACTGGGCAGCTTCAAACATCCCAGAGTATCGAATATGTTTCGTGGAGCAAGATTATTTTGGAGAAGGAGGAATAAAGAGGACAAGAGGCAGCAAAGCACATCTGGCCAGCACATTTCAGGGTGGCAGCTGCTTGTTTGCCAGGAGCTGACATAGCTGCATGGAAATTTCTGAGTTATCAGCCAGATAAAAGCGGCAAAAGGAAGCCTCAGCTGAGCCTGCTGGTCCCTCACCAGGAATTTGCTGAACCAATTAACTAATTCCCATCACACGTTTGGGTTCAAAATGCCACCACTGTGTCCAGCCTTGGGTGGACCCAGACCTGTGTGGGAAGCCAGCTGCCTGTGACACAGGCACAGGGCACCAGCTGCCAGCAGTGTGCAGGTGATGAGGAGTCACAGCCCCTCTGATGACCCCAGGCGGCAGAGGAGGCTGAGAAGGTGAGGGCAGAGGGGCTGGGAGTCAGAACAGCAGAGTCAGCTGCCCAAGGCAAGTGAGATCAGAACACAAAAATTAAATACTTTCTCATTTACAGCCCAGGTATAAACATAGCTCCTGAAAAGGGCTTATTTATAAAATGGAGCACAGAAACTGAGAAGATGCAAAATCTACAGTGAGACCAGGTATCCAAGGAGGAGCCTCTCCAGCCTCTGCCCTCCATGGCTATCATTCAGGAGAAAGGGAAACCACTGCATAAAGTCAAAGCCCACTGCAATAGCACGTTGTGCCTCCTTCAGGAATGCCCAAAGTCTGACATCCAAGGGCTCGCCTGCCCTGCCTGGAGCTCTCGGTCTCGTGGCCTTGGCCAGGCTGTACTGGAACACTGTGCCAGGAGGAGACAATGCCAACAATTTTTACACTGGAAAAGACTTTGCTTAATTGTTCACCACTGGTTTGGTTGGGGCTTGCAATCACACTCTCCAAGCATGAACAACCTCCCACGAGAAGCTTCAAGAATGCCAGGTAAGAAACAGTAGGGCAGAGAAATGCACAGGCAAGTGTTAGAACAGCAGAGAGGGAAGGCACAGGTTATCAGTCACTTCAGGGCAGAGCTGTAGATTTGACGTCATCAAATTTCCCACCACTTAATTAGATGTGAGCTTTTTACAGCCATTTACTGCAGTATTCATCTGCTTCTCATACAGAAAAGATTTCATGGCATGTCCCGTTTTTCTTGCTGTAGGGAACAAGCATCTCATATTTTGTTTTTTTACTAAAATGGGAGCAGAGGCATGCTTAATGTTATGAACACCACTGATTGCTAAGGCAAAACTCTAAACTGAAATAGAAACACTTGTGCTGTTTGCTGAAGGTAATTGGAATTTGCATTCTAAAATGTTCATTTAGCAATCTTTTCCAATTTTTTGAAGGAAACGGTGGATTTCCAGGGCTAACAACACTAATATATTATTTTATTTGCCAAAAAGCTCCAGCAGCAACCACAATAATCCCAGCAGTTGCATCAACACATGAGAACTCCATCTCCTTTCATCTGCAACCTATAGGAAAGGCAATTTTATACTTTCAGGGTGAGCAAACTGTTGAGGAAGGGAGCATTTCCTTCTTTCGACTTGTATCCAGTTCAGAAGTCACTAATCCTCCATTAGTTTACCACAAAAGCTGTCTTTTCTCTTTCTGCAGTAGAGGAAGGTGGCAAGACCAAGCTCTACATTTAAGTTCTAGAAAGGAACTCAGTTAAACAACCAGGACCACTTCCCAATGGACTGAGTCCTTCCTGGGCAGGCCTCTACATCTTACTTCATTCCTCCTCTACATATAGACTTGCTTCAAATATTTTCATGCTTTAGATCAGCACTTTATAACCAGCTGCCTCATTACACCCAAGCAGAGTAATGAGGCATTTCAGGGGTTTTGCCTATTATCCCTTCATATAATTGTATTATGGAATAATAGTAATTAAAATATTTTAATTACTGCTGTTCTTATCCTTGTTCTATTGCCTAGCACTTCACTGAAAATCTTCTAGCCACCTGCACCTTGTTCTAACTCAGAGAACTGACTGTAGCATTCAAATTATCCCTTTACCCACAGAATAAATAACCAGTCAGCCACATTCTGAAATAAAAATAAAACAGGAGTAAGAGATAATGTCTCAAAAACATATTAGGAATGCATTTAATAGGACCAGATTTCAGCCTCAAGCAAGTAAATAACAACATTAAAAACTTCTCCCTTCTCCACTATGTCAGTAGGGTAAAAAAATAAAGTAAACAAAGAGAAGCTGAAGTCTTCTACCAAATCACTTCAATAAACATCCTGAATTTCAGAGGGGCTTAGGCAGCTGCACCTTTCTCTCACCTCATCCCCTCAACGTATCCCAGCTGGAGTGTTAGCCTGTTTTCCTCCTAACTAGGAGGTAATATAGGACATTTAATTTGCCAGGGTTCACTTTAGCAGCTTTGTTTTAGGGAGCACAGTGATGACTGATGAGATTGCAGGGCACTAGCCCCAGCTCTTGAGAGGACAAGGCCTAATTTTAATGCTTGTCCTACCTCACCTGTGGAACCTAAAGCCAAGATGCAGAACAAGGATAAAGGGAAGTGATGACCCAGGATGTGCAGGGCACTGAAATTCTCCCTGACTTACCAGAAAGGTTGAAAACAGTAATGCCCTGATACACTGTAAATTGTATGCCAATAAATATCTGTGAGAATGGCCCAGAATGAATCTTAAAAAGAAAACAAATGTCTCCTATAGAAGTTATGACAGGATATATAATGCTAATTTTTATGAGAAAAATAACACAAGATTTACTTATTTACTGAAACTGCAAAAATCCCAAATAAACAAAAAATATCACAAACAAACTATACAAAAAAGAATCCCACCAAGCTACATGGCAAACAAAAAGTCATTTTCTAGCCATCCCTATAAAGCAAATTCAGATGAAAGTATTCAACTGCTGGGTTCACTTCGCATCCCCGTAACACACATTATTTTCCTCATCTGTAATGAGATACCTTTACTTCCCATACAGTCAAAAACTAAGCAGACTCTACAGCTGCTTGGCATATTTTAGCACTGTTCATCTTCTACCAGACCTTCATGGAAATTCACAAAATGCTGTCTGACACTGTTCATCCATTTACTCACATTAAACCTACAGACTTAGAATCCCAGAGGGGTCAAGACAACTCCTCAAAGGCTACATAACATGGTACTAAAAACATGTGGTGTCTTCTAAGTTTACCCATGTTACCATTTCCTCTTTAGATGCACAGACAGGTCAGCTGGATGAACCATCCCCTGTCCAGCTTCCCCCCTCACAACCACAACTCCACCAAGTCAGCCAAAGTAGTCCTTTCAACACACAACACACACAGCTGGGATGTCTGTAAGAAACTATCCATGGCTTTTTTCTTAAACTCCAAGGCAGGAGGAATCAAAATTCAGTGAGAATGGCATTAATTCCTCATTAGCCACATTCTTGAAGTTAGTATTTTGACAAAATTGATGTCCTGGAAGAACAGTTGTAACTACATTAATAGCCGATTTCTATTTCAGTAAGGCAAGAGACTTACTGTTCACTTTGATCTAGTACAAAAACAACCTCCTGATGACTGCAGTTATGAGCAAAACATCTAGACTGAGCTCTAAACTCAGCTATAGAGTTCACTTCTGTAGAACAGAATTAATACACAGCAGAATTATTCACTGCTTCTCTGATCAATGGATTGATTTCTATATTCATTTGAGGATTAACAGGCTCTGGGTTACCACAATGCTTATATGACTGCACATATTTAATAGTCACTTATGGTTCCTTGCAAGGAATCACTATTACTAGAATTTTTCTTCTCCCCATTAACTTATAGGTTCATTGTCCTCTTGGTTGTGAACTCAGTACGCATTTAATTGCACCTTTTAAACTTAGGTCATCAAATTACAAGGTATGTGTCTTAGTGTGGCTGAGGTCCCCTGCTTCTAAGTAAAAAGTAGCTCTGTAAATGGATACAAAGGGCACAGTAGAGCAGCCCTCAGCATTCTCACTGTCTCCCCTTTGAGCAGTTATTCTTTTTATTTAGACAGCCAGACTATTTTTCACATTCTAAATTACATCAGGTTTCACTCAGACACTTTAAACCAGTATCAGGAGGACTTCTGCCTATATCCTGCAAGTTCAACCATGCAGACTTACAAGTCATAGTGGACCACCATTATTATTAATTTATTACCTTCAGATTTTTTTCTTGTTTCTAAAAGCACCAATCTCTCTTTCTGTGCATACCAGGTTATGAAGCTTCAGTACACACTGAATGTTTGTTTGGTTTGTTATTCTCCGGAGGCAGATACGCACCTAAATACCCAATGATACATGACAGTGGTTTTCTGGTGCTTTTTATCTTCAGAGGATTCCCAGCAAGTTCACAATGTCGATCTGCATCTGAGAATTTTAAAGAATAAAACTCAGTTTAAATATTTTACTATTATAAACAGATTTAGGACACGCCAACCAGTTTCTGACTTGCATTTTTAACAAAAATTTCCTTTTTTCTTTCAGCCCACCTTTTAGATTCTCCTTTTATTTCATCAATACTTTTAATCACAAATATTTAAAGGCAAGACACGTCCTCATTCATGCAAGTGATGTTATGATTTTTTTTTTTATGTTAATGTAAGGTTTAACTTACATTAACATAAAAAGTTAGCTTGTAGTTCTTGCTTACAAAGTCTTTCTGGAGATAGTCAGCCAGGCAAATGAAACACAGATGAAAATATGAATACTAAAAAAAATGCAATTTTGGCTATTAAAAATTATTTCTATTGAATTCTTTTTTGTTTTCTACAAGCTTCTCTGTCTCTAAATGGGGCAATACAGAGTTAAGGATTTAATGCTGGGACTACTGATTTTTGTCACACAACTCTTCACTGTAAACTTTTCCACAAAATGGTCAGTTGTAACCAAGTATTACAGAGCTCAAAGGTCTCAAAGATTGTAGCTTTCTGCTAAGTACATGAAAACTAGCAACGCAGCAACTGCCTTAAATGTCCTGCTGCTACTGTGAACACACAAGTAGAGATTCCATCCATGTGTCCCAAGCACAAAGTGTTAACATAAAGAGGTTTATGCTTAGAACAGTGAATTCACATCAGTCAACTTAAGGCAAAAATTCACAAGGCACTAGGCTTCAGTAAATAATTTCAAGACGATTGGAAATAGACTATCTCTTTTTTCTTTTTAATTATTCAGAATGATTGGCTTATCTGTCTTCCAAGAGCACATTAAAAACCTCATATAGAGATTCCAGTATCCCTAGAATACAGGCATTCTGTTCTGGACAAAATTGCACTCATACAGTGATTATATAGATTGGGAGTTGTCTCAAATGGAGTAACTTCCCACAAATACCTACCTACAAGTTTTACAGAAGGGACACATTATAAATAGATTATAATTACAGCTCCTCCCTGTGCTGCACCAAGCTTGTCCTGTTTACTTCATTTCAGCACATGAGACACAGTAAACAGTAATGGGAAAAGGATAAGACACCATGTAGAAGAATTTACAATCCCTTTATCTATTCTAATCTAGATCTGTGCAAAAACCATGAAGATCATGAATGCACAGCAATGACTGGAATAAGTATCTCAGATGTTCAAGAAGATGTTTTCAGTGCAGCAGACAAAGCACAACTTACTTTAATAGATTAAGGAATCCATCTAAAAATTCTGGAAATACCAATAGGTTTCAAAGGTTCCAGAGCCCTAACGCTGAGTACATGAAGTACTTCATTATTTTTTCTTAATCACAAAACATATTGTGCTCAGGGAAAAAAAAACAAAACAGTTGCAAACCTGGTTCCTGGAATATTTTTAATATTGCAAAACACCTGAAATATTTTAACTGGTGGAGCAGAATGATGTGTCTCCACTGAGTCCCTCAGTAAAAAAAGCAGAGGCTATACAGTACTTTATAGCTACTTTGAGAACAGCAAAGTATTGCCTAAGAAGTAATTAGCAAGAAAATTTTCCATCTACGTGCCTTCACTGCAAAAAAAGATAACTTTTTTACCAGTGGTATTTATATGTTGACTGGGAATGCATACTGCAAGGAGAGCACAATTTTCATGCTTGAGATAAAGCATGTTCATCAAAGGTATTTCAAAGCACAACTATCTATTAAAACAGTAAAGTATGTTTAACAGCAGCAAACCTTGATCCTTAATAAGGTGCTCCCATAAAAAGTATAATAAAGTTTATACTCTTTATGCAGAACACAGAGAAAAAAATAGAAGTTGTATTGTGCATCATTCTCAAGTGTAAAACCAGAGAATAAAATTTGGGTAGGAAGTTATCAAAACTCCCAAAATTTAAAGCAAGTCCTAAAATCAAATATGATCTTTTATATGAACAATAAAAATCTTAGTAAGACCAGTGAAGTAGTGGAAGCTATGGGGAAAAAATACATTTATAATAAGAAGGAATCATATTTTTTAGTATATTTTTCAAACGTAGCAAAAGCAGAAAGCGATGTCTGTAGCACTTGATTGTGAAAGTGTGAGGCAAATACACAAGAAACATAAAGGCACAGCAGAAAAGCTGAATGCATTCCTTGTATCACTGGTCATTGCAGAAGCACTTAAAAAAGCTCACTTCCAAAATACTTTTATGAGGAAAGTATGAGAACTGTGTCACACTGAAGTGTCCACAGGAAATATTTCAAAACAAACTGGTTAATCAGTAAAACTGGGTTACTAGGACCAGGTGGAATTCATCCAAACTGCTGAGCAGACACGCTGCTGGTGTTTAATGAATGTTTAAATGGTCTTGGTTCAAGAGAACAAAAACAGGGCAAACATGATAATATTCTTCAGTAAGTAGGTCTGCAGAGTGGCAAAAGGTTGCATTATTAATAGAAGCACATGGTTAAATTGGGAAACATCAAGGGAGCCAACAAAGGCCTTGGAAGGGCAAAGAGGTTTAATGTGTTCTCATTACTCAGTGGTGTGTCCTTGCAGCAGGAAGGATGTGGCATTCTGGAGGAGGTCACCTCTCCCCTGGGTCCATGGGGAAGTACAGCCAGAGCCCGTGTCCAGCTCTGGGATCCCCACCAGAAGAAATCAGGCACACAGGAGCAGGGCCAGCTCTGGAGGCTCACCAAGCTGATGTGGTGTTTGAGTAGAGGACATTCAGGGCAGCCTGAATGAACCTGCCAAACAGGTCTGGGCAGCCTCGAGAGCAGAAGGACACCTGGATGGCACCTGCAGCCTCTCCCAGCAGCAGAGCACAGAGACACTGAGCCAGACCCTTCGGAGAGGAACACAGAAGTGTTCCTGTCACACACTGTTCCTGTCCGTGGCAACAGCCAGGCTGGGAGACAGGAGATTGCTAGATACAAGGATAAGGTTATTTACTCTGAGGTTGATCAAACACTGGAGCCGGTGCCCAGAGAAGTCATGCAGTCTCCATGCTTGGAGATACAAAAAGCTCATCTGGCCAGAAGGCCCACGAGCACATGAACCTTATGCAAGAGGTGGGACTAGAGACCTCCAGGGTCCCTTCCTACTTACATGTCCTATAAACCAGTAACTGCCAGGATCCTCTGAGGAGACCATGACCTGTCCACATGCAGCTGATCTGCATCCAATTTGGCATTTCAGAGAGCTTTTACCAAACTGTGTCACCAAAGATCTCTGCTGTCCAGCTGTTACACGGTAAAGGAGGCTTTTTCAGGAATTAGTGCCTTATTAAAATCAATTATCTATCTAATCCCCAAATTATCTGTGCTCTTCAAAAATAAAAGGGCAGAGAAATAGGTGATTAGAGAGTTAAAATTTCCTGATAAATTTCTGAGCATAATCAAAGCTAAAACTGATAGCAAAGGATAGGAGCAACATCAAGCAATGCATGTGAATGAATTCCGAAGGGGTAAAATAATTGTAATATATAGATATAATGATGGCTCCTACACCATCACAAAGCAGAAGAGCATTCATGGAGTCAGTGTCAACAGCTGTCTAAAAATATCTAGATAATACTAAAAAGAAATCAAAATCAGAATGTTAGAAATCATGATAATAGCAAAATAGAAAACATGACTTTCCAAAATCATGGGAAATCTCTATCTTGAAGTGCACAAAGTGCACATAATTTGAGGCACCATAACCCTAAAGAGGATACAGCACAACTAGAAAAATTCTAGGAAATAACATTACAAACCAAAGTGTGAAACATATTTTTTATGAGGCTTTAAAGCTGTCAAGCATGATGACTGATGTGGGCATTACAGAGGTGAATGAAATCAGTAATGCCAAGAGGAAGATGATAATAAATGAGGCTGTGCTTTTAGATATCGAAGTATTTTCTAATTATTTCCTTTTTTAAAAAACTAGATTTGTAGGTCTCTTAAGCTTAGAGAGACTCTCATTAGCAATTTATTCCTCTTTGACATTCCATCATATCTCTGTCAAAATGCAGATCATCTAAATGAATGTACTGTATTCCTTGAATTGTATTCTTCTTAGAAACTTTGGAAAAAAATAACATGCTCTATCAATTATTTTGCTGGCTATTAAAATTTGACACAAATTGTATTCAAAGATAACAACAGAGAAAATATTTTCATCCAATACAGCTAAAAGCTCTTCCATAGCTATCAAAATCAAGGATGCAAAACATAGTTTGTGAACCAATACCCATAAATGTTACTCAATTCAGATGAATGGGTAGCTTTATATCAGTAAAATACAAACTTTATGCTTACAAAGACAAATCAGTAACATTTTTCATATTCTACTGTTTTCACTTGTCTTTGTTTCATCAAACTGGATCACTAGCAAGTCCTATGTACCACATTCGTTAATAAATCTGAGGATTTAAACTTATGATAAATTTTCACCATGATCAGTACATCCATATCCAGATAACTATACATATATTATACAGATAATATATTACCATGCACTGAAAACATTTTGACAATCATGTCTACACAGCATGTAGTTATCCAGATCTAAATTACTATAATACATACATATAGTTATAGTGATAAAGCCATATCCAAGCAATGGGGGGAAAAAACATCCCTCAAAAGTCTCCCTGTGCTGGAGCAATAATGTTTACAGACACATGGCTCACTGCCAGGCATTTATCAACCTGCCTGAGAGCTGCAAACAGATCCAGTCTCGTCAGTGACTGCTGAGAAGAATGCTCACTTTGCTTTTCTCTAGTTAAGAGACCTTCCCTAGACAGGATAGTCTTGCTTAACTTTCTAAAAAAACATGCAATACATTCAAACTATAAAGGAGGTAGTGCATGAGATTTAAACAAGAATTTCATCTTACAAAAGCAGCTCACCAATTCTAATTATTCCTGAAAAACCATCAGACAAGTTTATTGTCACCAACCACAGTGAGTCTACTAAGTTCAGGCAGAACAAGGTTTGAGCTTTCCATGATGGGCTGCGTTCCTAGCAGGAGGTGCTGTGCCTTCTCAACCTCCTGGTGGCCATCCCAAGATTGAACTGGGATGTAAATGCATCATCTCCACTACCTCCTGCTGGCATCTGAGCAGGGGTCTTGCTACAGGCTTTGTTAATGAGGAAAATCTAATTATCTGCACTATCTGAAGGAATAAAGAACACAGAATGGGACCTTGTTTTCTGGATATAATGGGCTGAGGGAGAGGATGTGGGTGGATATTCAATAAGAGAAAATGCTCTGTCAAAATCTGGTTTTCACCTAAAAGACACTTGGGCCTTAGGTTATCATTTCCAGAGGCCTCCATGCCCCTCCAAGACACCAGAAGTACCTGCAGATGCATTCAGGTGGAATTCCACGCAGGTGGAATGCAAATAACAATTTATTTTATGACTGAGCTCTGACACGCTTGTTCAGTCTTTCTCAGAGCTGGGAATCAGTTTCATTTACAACCTGGCACTCCAACAAATTGCACAAGACTGAGCGTGCATAAAACCTGGTATGCAGCTGGGATAAGTGCCCCAGCAATCCTCCTGTCTTCAGATTTTATGGTTTCTGAGTGTTGTTATGGTGCCTAATGCAATATAGTTGGGAAATGCAGTGACATTTTCAAGAAATAGTTTGGCACACACAGAGCCAGGTGCGTCTGACAAAGCATCTAAGCAGCCATTAGATTCAAGTTTCAGCAAACCAGGATGGAAAACAAATTCCAAATCAGTTCTTAGGCATTGTAACCATCTCATGCCATATCACATCATGGGTGACCTGGTACTCTGGCCAGGTTAAGCATGACTGTAACATTTCTAACACCAACACAGATATTAGTTCAATACTGTAATTACTCAGTGGATCCAGCATAGGAAATCATGACTGCTAATTAAGGATCTTGTTTAAAAAATCTAAAAATTATTTGCTTCAAGATAACATTAGAAGAGGATTCAGGGCATTCTCAGGAAAAGAGAGACTATTTAGTTACAATAAAACTACAAAACACTTTTTTTCTTTACTTTTTTACCTTTACTAGAGCAAGAATACGACAATGACAGTGCAGGTGAGAGCGCTGTAATGATTCCACAGAAAGAGAGACTGCCAGAAACAGAACATGGATTGTGGATATGTGTATGTGTATGAAGAAACATGACTTAAATTAGTTGAGGTATAATTTGGTTTCCATAATTAGAACATTATTTTAATGCTGTGTTCAAAAACCATTAACAATTGTGACTTTTTTTCTTCAACTTATCTTAGTTCCAATCACGAAGCACCAGAATTCAAAGAGACAAAATCACAAGGTGCAAAATTTGCTTTAAGCAAAAATAATAATGAAAGACAGACGCTAAAGGGGGAAAAAAAGTCTTCCTACTATTGCTATTAATCTGCTGTAGAACTCTTCCACTTAAAGAAGCAAAGATAAAAAACACAGGCAGTCTGAAGCAAGAATGACTATTTCCTGCTGAAAAAGCTCAGCTTTTCACTCCTCTCTTTTAAGGTTGAACACTTGTTCTAGTATGATTAACAGTTGGATGAAACATTTTTCATCTGTTTTTTCTTCTCCTTAAACAAAAGTTTAATATTTTGATTTTTTTTTATTGTAGTGAGTTAGAAAAAACAAGGATATGGATAAAAAGATATAAGGTTCAAGTGAACTTTTAAGTTTTCTTCCATGATTCCACAGAAACATAAATTTAAAGGTACTATACCTTTCTCTCAGAAGGTAACTTTTATTTTGGATTGAGGATTAAAAATATAACCCTAATCCAGCCTTAGACATACTTCTTCCATGAAGAACAACTCATTTTATTCACACAGTCTACACATGATTTCCTGAAATCTGAAAGCTGCTCTTGATTTGCATAGTTTTAAAAGAAGAAAGAAAATGACCAAAAGAACAACTAAAAAATTAGACAAGAGCAATGAACAGAAATATTCAGCAAGTTCTGGTGTACTGCAGAAGTAGGTGAAGAGTTTGCATGTGTGTAATGGCTGGTCTTAAAGCACATAAAGGGAAAATAATTACTCAAAATCAGATTTTAAGCCTCTATGGAGTAAATTTCTTATAAACAATGCAGACATCGTCTGCATCGCAAATAAGTGTCCTGGGAAAACATTCAGTGTTAATACAGTGAACATGTTTATAAACCCCACATCTAATAATCTTAAACGTTCTCTTCAATTCTAATACAATTGACTGACAGTACAATGAGCCAGCATGGCTCATCTTGGAATACCAAGCATCTGCTCCAAGAACTGTGTCTGTGGAAGAGTGGGAATCACAGCCAGACAGTGTGAACAGTAAAACAATGTGCCCAGTGCAGATACAAAAGCTGTTGAAATATTCAGTGACTTTGCAGCAGAATTTACACACATATGCAGGTGAACAGGTTTACTGTCGCTATCTATAAAAACTCATAGCCTTTTGTCAGATTTCTAGAAATTCATCAGGTCTTTATATTTTGGCTATACAAAGAACAAGCATAATACTGAATTTTATTTAGAACTAGAATTTAAAACTGGAACAGAGAAAACCAAAATGATGCAACTATGATGTAATAATAAACTTGGCTATCACCACCATCTGATTGTCACAATGACAAAGGACTGTATTGCACACCACATTTAAATTATGAAGCCCCAGCTCCTGATTCTTTGACCAACCCCACCGAAAAAAAGTACATGTACAGATCTATAGGTTCTGCTCAGCAAACGAATAGAAAAACAACAGAAAAGCACACTTCTTTCATGCTGCCTAGTAGGAAGAATGTATGCTGTGGCACTGATATTCCTTTCCTGCCCCCCATTTTTGTTAATGTCAATTTTTGAAAGTGGATGAGGTAGTAGTTATCCCCTTTTTAATTAATTTGAAATGTTTCCACAGCCTAAAATCTGTTCAAGGCAACCAGACTTTCTCCAACGTGTCAGTGATATGCCGGACAAATGAGAAAAAAAAAAAATGAAAAGCAAAAGCGTATAGACAAGAAATGTTTATTGAAAAAGAAAATAAAATTAAAAGACAAAAAACGGGTGGGAAGCACAGCACACAGAACTAAGAATTAAAAAAACATCTTACATTCTGCCTTAATGGCAGCACAGTTAATAGGGACAAAGGGACGTCGCGCTGCCTGCCGCAGCCGCAGGGTGTTTTTGCAGACCTGCCGGGCCAGTTTTGTCCAGCACGTGGTGTGGAGGAAGAACGCCTGCCGCGTTTTCACCGCCGACTTGGGGCTGCCCGTGTTGCGCACCGGAGTGCCCTGCGTGGCCTGCCGCGACAGGTGAGTCCGCACGTGCGATTCCTGCGGGACGGAACGCAGACAGCGCAACGCCTGAGTCACTGCGCCCAAACAGCCCCCGGCCCCGCCAGCCCCCCGGAATGAGCAAAGAACCACACAAGTAACAGGCCCATGTAGGAAGCTGGAAGCCAAGCAGCAGACAACTCTATTGAGAATGGATATATAACACTATTCTAAATGAGATACTGTACGGTATATTTAACGTTTCAGAGATAAAACAGCATTTGACTGACAAAACGACATTTGTACACCAAAAATGCAGGAAGCACGTGCTTGTTTATGCAAGAAGTAGTCAAAGATATGGCAAGGTCTCAGCACTGTATAGTTCTACTTAACACAGAAAATGTAGATACTGGTAGAAGTCAGGGAAAACAGCAGTTTGAGTTTTCCCAAGCTACTCAAAGGAAGACAGAAGAAAAAAGTTAATAACAAAGTTTAGCACCTGGCGGTTATAGACAGGAAAAGTGCATAAAAAAACGTAATATTTTGGTAAAAGCACGTGTACAAGAAGTGTTGCCTTCCTTGAACCAATAAACTTATTCTATCTTTGGTTCAGCGAACCAGTCTATAAAAATGTGTCTATTCCTGCAATAAATTGCTTCTTCTGCTTTCTGAATAAAGCCCGTGTTACTGTGTTTTTCATTGCTCCCTAGCCTTACAACGACAAGAAAAAGGATTAATAAACTGAGTTTTGTAATACCAAAGTTCAATATATACATAAAAAACATTCCATTAAATAATCAAATCACAGCAGTCTTGTGAAAGCACCATGTTTTGTTTTACAAAAGTTGGTCTAAAAAATCCTACCTCTGTAGGTTGGCTGGAAGACAGTTTATCTTCATCTGTCTGTGTGGGCATTTTCAGGCCACCATATTTCTTCCAATAAATCCAGCAAGATGCACACAACCTACACTGCATATTAGGAGGGCCCCAAGAATACCATTGGTGAGACTGCGGAGCTACGGAGGAGAAAGCAGCACAGGTGAACTGATGTATGCATACTACATTCACTACAATAAATCCAAATGCTCTAACAGATGACTACATAACTTATCAGAGCACTGTATGGATAAATATTTAATATATTTGACATGGGAAGTAAGAACCTGGACTGTTTGTTGCTTTATTTTTTTTACAAAAGCACCATAGAAGTTAACTCCAAATGGAAATTTTGGAAATGCTTTTATAATAAATTTCAATCCAGAGACTTTTTATTGCTGAGATTTTCTTCCAGAGGACTACCAGAAAAAACAAAACAAAACAAATAAAAGCCCACTATTTCTAATCTCACCCTGGAAGGCTTATTAAGTTGGACTTTCTATCTGCTCTCATATAACCTCTGTTCAGGGTGCTATTTCAAGAAGTCCAACAAAAATTATCAGAAATGCACAAAATACTAGAAACAAACAACAGTCCTCCCCACATTCCCCCGCAACAACAGAGGGGGGAAAACCACCCCAAAACCATTCAGAGAAAAAAGAATAGCTCAAAAACCTTGCAGCCTTAAAGGAAACCCAAAAATAAATTTGAATCTAGCTCTGTGAAGGTAAAGGAACAATAGTACAATGCCATCATATTATACTACTTAAACTTTCTGTACTTTATGAATTGTTAAAAAACAAATCATCAAACAATTTGAATACTTTAATTAATATATTAAAGGTAGTTCTAACTTTAAAGTTATTTCTTCCCTAAAAGTAATTGCAAATTATCCTCTGTCACATGCTAACAAAAGTACATACCATTTTTGTTTTTAACAGCACATATTAAGATTCACCCAAACTCTTGAGACATTAAAAAATATATTTACTTACTATAGCAGCTTTCACAAGCCCGACCTATTACTGTGGCTTGTGCCTGGTAAGAGGCTCCCATTGCTCCATTGACTGCAGCAGGTTTCCCATTGTTGCTGGATATTTGATTGGGATTTGGTTTATTGCTTTAAATAAATTTTTTTAAAAGTAAAAAAAAAAAAAGGTGGTTTTATTAACTGGTTAGTCAACATGAAGACAAACTATCTAATTCTGAAATTCTGATGTGTGCTAGCAACATCTATAGAATCTTCTCTAAACAACAAGACTAATTTTTGTACTTCTCTACTCTTTTCAGCATTGTCAGATACTTGCTATGTTAAGAGCTGCTCTGATACTCCAATTTACAGCTCTTTATTGTGCTCACACGGTCTAAGCTACTTGGCAAGCTCATGAAAGACCAAGTCTCAGAGTCAAAACATTAACAAAAGTCTGACACAGCACAGAATTTAAGAAGGTGGTTCTAGTCAACTGATAAGGTTTTACAAGTTGAAGATGGACATTGTGTGAAGTATAACAAGAGTATCAACAGTGCCTGCAATACTACATCTACATCTAATACTACATACTACTGGGTGTTCATCCCAGGAAAGGGTCAAACAGCCTCTTGTCTGAAAAAGGACACACAGTAATACAAATGCCTTATAACCATGGCAAAACTCACCCATATATCAGGTTGTACTGTCGCAGTTCTCTTCTAAACTACTTCCTCTCTGAGAAATCTAACTAACTGTTTTTGGATATTTCTGTTTAGCTTTTTTAATATTACTATACTATATCTTTCTTGTAATGATTGTAACTTCTAATACTTCAGTGAAGTAGGACTTAACAGGTTAATTAATTCAGAGAGCATTAATATACTCCTCACTAGATTAAGTGCAATATTTCCAGAGTTTCAACTTTGTGAATCTCAATTACCCTCAATACAATGCAAGGCTGGATACATTGATTCCTGAGATAATTATTTGGCACTTTAGGTAGCATAAAATATATTCAAGAAAATTTAAAATGACAATTGAAGTAACCTTTGCTGTTTCAAGTCTCTATTTCAAATGCCAACAAGTCTGTCTCTCACCTTCTCCTTTTTCACTATATCAGCAAGTGACAATTTTGCAATTTCCACATATTTTTTTATCCTGGGCTCAAGGTACAGGAGAAGAGATTGAAAGACAATTAAGTCTTGCACATTATGATTTGTTGCTTAGTTACCTTTCAGAAAAGCCATGAATTGAAAGGGACTCTCTGGTATTAAAGACAGAACCTCGCATTTACAAGAAAAACCTAATGATCAAGTTCAAAAAGGTACTCAGCTCCAAGAATCAATTCTACTCAGACTTCAAATGCAATAAATTAGTCTTGAAGCAGAGCATTTAGCAATCCCATGACCACCACAGACATCAAAGACTTGAGAAGTCCTACCATCCTCCTACTGTTGACTAGGGATTTTGTCTTGAAATGGAGGCAGTAAGATAAAAGCACAAAAATCCCACATTTTGAAACACATTTTGAAACCATTGTTACAATCCAATACATCTGGTCCCTACTGTGAACATATTGAAAATCCGTAATTGTCCACATGGACCAAGGAAATTAAATTGAAAAAGCATAATGTAAAGACTGAGCACCTTATGGTTTTCCTAAAGCAGCCACTCATCTGAGAAGGTTAGGGAACACTCATATTAGCAATTTTAGCTTTTTTTAAACAGTGTGACTTATTAGAGATGTGAGCTTCAAAACTCACAAAATTTGTTCTAAGATTAAAATAATTAATTTAACAGTCTACTGCTTTCATTGTTACATCTTTTTAAGAGAGAAAAGCTAGTATGAAATATGTAATTTTTACAAGCCATCAAAAATCTTTGCAAAGTACTTCCTTTGCTATTACATTCTTCTCTTATACAAACACTCACAACAACAGGAATTTCATATATAAGTAAACTGAATATACCCACAGGAAGCTTAGAAAAAAATGATTTGTAATCCTTTCTCTTGTCATAATATCAAGGAAATCATGAATATGAAGGAGGGATTTTATCTTTTTTTCTGCAAACCACATGTTAACAGAAGCAGATATAGCATCCAGCTTAAATCTAAAAGAAATATAGATCAAAAACCCCTCAGAAGAAAACAAGATTGTATTAATAGCACGTGATCATAGATAGAAGGTCTGGGGATGTGTGCTACCTTTAATTTAGAACCAGAACATCTCTTGTCTCTATATGAAAAACGGATTTTATCAGCCAGATAAAACTGAAATGGGAAATTATCTGATTTTATTTTATGTAACTATTTCTATTTTGAAATATTGCATTTACACAACTATGAAGTGTTGTGCTACAGGGATTTGGAAGAGATTATTTTGGAAAAACTGCTTTTTAAATTAATAGGCTCTTCTTGCATGTGAACAGTCCACAGGTAGCACTTGATCAGCCTTTGTAAAACTTCTTATTCCAGACAAAAAGATTGCAGGTGAAAAACAAAGAGATCAGTAAAGTAAGAAGGTTTCAGCTAGAAACTAAGACAAGAGTTTCTGTCATTTTCTGATTATATCTCTGCATATAACAAATCCTGTGAAAGTAACCATTAGAGATGACTAGGAAAATACCATGTGTGTTACTGTTGTAATTTTACCTGTATATTACTCAAAAAATGACTTTGTTGTTATACTCACTAGGTGGGGATGTATACTTGTTTCAATTTACTTTCTGCTTCAGCTGCTTTCAGACGTTTCTAGTTGAAAAATTAACACATTAAAATATTTTATTATATTAAGGTATGACATTTCATAAAACTATACACAATACATCTTTAAATTATTTCTATTTTGTGATTTCACAAGAGGTTCCAAAACAAGTGTAGAAATCTACATGATGAAAATCATGAAAAACAAGTTCTCAATTTTTATTATTAGTTTGAAATCACAACATGCTGTCCTTCCCAGTAAAACTCACAGGCATCACACATGACAACAAAACTGCCAAAAATGACAGTTACAGTTTATATAAATTATATCTGTATGAACATGTACAGCATTGTGGTTACCCCTCATTGCAGAATTATGTAGGAACTAAATGAATGAAATTGTGTTCCTCATCAGTCATGGAACAAAACTTCTGCTTCTGCTGTGTCCAGACTGAGGCTGAGCTTTTATAACACAGTACAAGTAACAATAAAGTCCACTGACTCTTAGAAATAACTAAACACTTATTAGCATTAAATGCCATCAAAACTGTGGCTCAGGAACATCACAGTAACAGGAGAGCTATACTATTGTCAAGATATTCTGTGAATTTACTAAATCATTACTTTCTTCATACTTGCAACAAATTCAAAACATTTTGCATTTCTATAATGTTGAGAAGGTTTAGTTATTGCCATATATTATACAAGTAACTAAGACAACAGTTTTTTCAGCAGAGGTAGAAGAAACACAGAGTTCAGGTGTCTACAGGCTATCCAAAACATTTGTATGTAAAAGATGAAGAAAAAGCATTATTTCCCTGCACTTTCTGTACTCAGGACATTACTTTTGTTCGCTTGAGAGAAAAAAAAGAAAAAGACAAGACAGAAAAAGATTTGAAACATGGTCAATTTCATTACAGAGGATTAAAAAAAAAAAAAGAGGGGATGCATTTATATACAGCAATAAGAAATCAGTACTACCTGTCTTTATCAGGTGATTAAAATTCAGTCCTTCATTTCACCTACAATAGCCACTTCTCCTCTCTGCTGTACTCCTACTTTTTGATATCCAAGTTTTGCAAGGTTTATAATCCAGGAAAATATTTCCCACCTTGAGAAAACGATCATTAGATGACTCTTGACTC
>VZTT01054148.1:0-19622 GCA_013400855.1 Buphagus erythrorhynchus
TGGAACAAAAAATGCCAGTCAAGTGAGTTGCTGTTTATGGCTATTTTAATCGTAGGAGGTTAATGTGATGGGATGACCAAGTTTGAATAATCTGTCCAGCTTTGTTTTCCTTCCCCTTTGAAGGGGATATGACTATTTTGATTCCCTGCTGTCAATCCTGCTTGCCATTCCCATTCAAGTAAATCCCACATGGTCAGTGAGATCATTCTCTGAGTGGTGAGTAAATATTAAAACAACTAATATTACCCATAAGAACAAGAAGCTAAACTGTCTGGTTTATCCTAGTCTTTCATTTTGCTTTTTTGCTGGACAAGAAAGCAAAACGACATTTAATAAAAATCCTGAAAATGTGTTATATATTTGATAAAAGTTTCTTACTGTTGCTAAAACAAATTCTCTGCTGATTAATTCCATCATCACATGATGTCTCACAAAATACAACATAATGTTATGTTTAGTTTTCATTTGTGTTTTCACAGGCTTACTATATTTGCACTCCAGCTTCCTTCATGTATGTGTTTTTATATATTTATAAATATGCACAATTTTTTTCTTGCCTAAATATCATTTTTGCACTCTGGATACAAGTAAATGGAGAGCTACAGAAAAGCTTGCTTGTTTAAGGTGTCACTGCCACCATCCCTTGTAAGAGTTATAACTAAAGCCACGTAATAGCCTGACACTGTTATATGATCTCTTTATGAATTTACAACTAGAAAACACCATCACTGGTGATGCTGAGAAGTGGGATTTTGTGAACACAGCTCTCAAAGCAGCCTCTATAATTCAGAGAGCAGGGTTTTGACAGCTGAGCTCTCAGAGCCCCCTTAGGAACATCAAATGTTCTTTACAGAACTTGAGAGTGCTTGGGATTTTTTTTGTGCTGAGTTGTTTTTATTTGTTTGGTTTTTTTTTAAGAAAACTGGCAATATTTTATACAGAACAGTGTTTGCCCTCATGCCTAGCAGAAGCCTACAGCAAGTTGCAGGGGAAGAGCCAAACCCATGAATTTACTCAATTATTTACACCACTGAGCAGCTCGTTTGAGGCCCATGTTTCCTACCAGTGTTAGCTTGGTAACACTCCAGATAATCCCAGTCATTCCAAGCAAAAAGTGCCCTATAAATTAATGCCTAATCCTTTTGAACTCGAGAAGAAATTCAGTCCACTCTCTAGAACATTCCTGCCTTTCCTATGCTTCACTGGAGAGTGTTTCCAGGATGGATAAGCAGGTCAGCAGTGCCAAAATCCCAATTTTTCCATGTGGAGGGCAGGCAGGATGAGGGGCTGGCCCCTCTCCCAAGCTCTCAGCCACCCCAGGCTGCACAGGGCAAAGACCACAATGCTATTTTCAGGGGTAGGTGTTGTTTCCACAGGTCAAACGCTGGGGAAAGCATGGCCTGGTCTGAGTCTGTGGATACAGTCCTGGCCAATAAAGGTAAGAAGTGGTGGAAAAACAGATGTGGTTTTAAAGCATTTGTCATATCCCAGTCACCAAACACGTTTCCACACTGCTCCCCAGGAGCCCTGAAGCCAGCAGAGCTGCTGTGCTGGGAGCTTTGTCCCAGCTGCAGACACAATATTCCTTCTGGCCAGTGCTCAGGGGCAGGCAGAAATGCTAGGAAATCGTTTTTATTAAGGTGACTGCTAAATTCCCCTCGCAATGGTTTCATTTTTTGTAATTTTTTACACAAAAAAACCCCACAACCGTTTTCTTGGGCATTCCTGAGAAATGTGCATGCTGTGCAGTGGCTTCCAGTCAAACGAAAAATGACATTACTGAAGTCACTTCTCCTAGAAATGTCATTTCTACAGAGCTGACACCACAAACCACATGCAGCTTGGAAATTTCCTTGCCCCTGCCCCATTTCCCAGCAGTAATGCTGTGGCTGGACCCTGGGGTGCCTCCACTCTGTTCCTGGAGAGCATTAACTTGACCAACACAATTAAATTTGGGTACTTTCACTTTCTTGACTCAGACCTTGTGATTTGGATCCACTTTAAAACAGTCTCTTACAAACAAACCTTTTTGTTTCTTCTTTTTTCCCTTCAAAGTTAAAAAAAAGTATAAAAAGGGGAACAAAGAAGTAGCAAGGAGTCCACCTTTTATCCAAGTCTCAATCTTCCCTTGCAAGGAAGGATTTGGGAAGCCCCATTTGGGGTTTGCATTTCTCCTCAAGCCAGGGCTCAGCCTCAAAACTCTGATTTTAACAAATGTCCCAGGGCTAAAGAGACCAAACCACAGCAGGCAGCTGTTGGGAGCAATCCTTGGTTAGCAGCTCACCAGAATGTTCTTAGTAGTCACTGTGTCAGCACTGAAATTTAACCCCTCATTTATTTCTCCTGCATCTGCTTCTCAAACCTCTCTGATCTCTGACATGTAAAGGAGTGGCAGATACATAGGTCACACTATATATATACTGTAAATATANGAGTGAGAAGCTTCAAAGCATTGTAGCAGCCTCACTGCAGGGGCAAAGTCTGAAATTTCAACAAATTATTTGCCAACCAGGTTTTCCTTTTGTCATTCTGGTCGTGGCTTGGGACCTGCAATAAAAAACTGTGGTTTATATATGAACAATTTTATATTTTTATTTCTATTATATAAATATAAATATAAATATAAATATAAATATAAATATAAATATAAATATACACACGTGTGTGAGCATGCACACACACAAATTGCACTGCCCTTTCCATTCTCCTGCACTGTCTGTTGCATTTTCCCCAGAGGGCCTGGCAGCTTTCCGGACCTTTCTGAAGTCCGAGTTCAGTGAGGAGAACGTGGAATTCTGGCTGGCCTGTGAGGACTTCAAGAAAACCAAATCCTCCACCAAGATCACCTCCAAAGCCCAGAAGATTTATTCTGACTTTATACAAGCTGATGCTCCAAAGGAGGTAAAGAGTTTTTTCTCTGTGTGTGCTTTGGGTTCTGAGGATGGGGATGAAGTGGGAATTTGGGTCCAGACCTCCAGGAATGACAGAAAATACAATTCACCCTGGCTGGAACTCCCATTTCCCTGTTATTTACCTCCTGCAGCTCTGGGAAGCAAGGATGTTGTGCTTACACTTTAAATTCCTCACATGGGAATAAGTTACCTCACCTTCTGAACTTTCTGCCTGAAGTTTTAAGGAAGTTTTTGCTCAAAATAATTTGTTTTCTCTAACCATTTTTTGTAATGCAGTAAGCATCATTTCTCCCATATTTAAGGTACTAGGGCATTTGTAGGTTTGTGATTGCATTTGTTCTTTTGTATAGGTATTTTTGACATGATGAGAATGCAAAAACTTCCATCACAGAATTCAGCTTTATCATTATTTCAAAAAGGCTTACTGTGAAAGAACAAATTGCTTATTAATCATTATTCACTTTCTGCACCTGAAACTTTTACACTGATGTTTTTGCCTATGCTAGCAATGAGTGCTTTAAATGTCCCCATGTCTTACATATGATTGAAACCATCTTATTATTGTTAAAAAAAAAAATCCATCTAAAATACATAGGGCAAAAACCTAAAATGATGCTGAGTACCTTCACTTTTAATTTACTCTTTGATAATCAGTCCTTCATAGGATTTGGTTTGGCAGAAAGATGAGAAGGAAAAGCAAGTTTTCCCCTTCTTTTTTTTTTTTTTCAGGGATGCCATCTTTTTAAGAGCCCAATAAATGAAGAGCTCAGTCTGCTAGGAAAGGAAGGGATGAGTTTCCTGTTTATTTGGGTTATTTGGGAGGAAATTCAAATTTCAGTTGTGTCCTGGACACAAACATCCTCAGCTTTCCAAGCAAGCTGACCCAGCTTTCATGCTCCTCTCTCCCCACAGATTAACATTGACTTCCACACCAAAAATGACATCTCCCAGAACATCTCAGAGCCCACCCTGCACTGCTTTGATGCTGCTCAGAGCTCCATCTACTCTCTCATGGCCAAGGACTCTTTCCCCAGGTTCCTGAGGTCAGACGTGTACAGGCAGCTGCTGCAGAAGCACCAGCACAGAAATCAGAAGAGGTGGCTCCCATTTCTGTGAGCCTTCAGGAACTGATAATGCCTCCCACTGCAATTCAGTGCAGATAATTATTCATTATTACAGTGACTGCAGAAGCCACTTTCAAGAATCGCCTGGGCCTTTGTTTTTATTTTTAATAATTAAAATGATTTTTTTTTAAAGTATAAACTGCACTTGATGCTTTCTAACAACAGTAGAGAAATATTCGAGGAGCAGGATAGAATATGCCAGGCACTTGACCTACCTTCCTAATAAAAAGGTTTGCCATTGTTATTTTTTTCCAGTGTTTGCTTTGTTTTTCAAAGAGATTTGAGGTTTTTAAGCAGAATGCTTTGGTTTTCTTGTTTGCTGTTGATTCCTCTTTAGAAGTATGGCCTCCAAAATAAATCCCTTTCAGGAGACTTGAGTGCATTTACTCCTTCATTTGTCATCTAATTGGTAGCTTGTAAAAAAATTTAAATCCTCTTTTAAACATGTTTTATACTAATTCAAAACAGGACATGTAGAAATATGGTCGATAACACACTATGATAATATTTAATAAATAGGCAGCTGCTCTATAACAAATGTTCTTGGCATTCAGAGCAAATTAATGTTTCATAACACAGCTGTCTTCAATAAGGTCTTCAAGTTTCTTTGTGTTAATTAAATTTTTTTATTGAAAAGTCTAATTTATTAATTGCATAGGCATTTGGGAAGAAAACCACAGCTGAGTAAATCTTCCTTTGTGCATTTTCAATTAATTAATCTTCTTGGCTTTTCCAAATATATTGGTGGTACTGTCCCCCCACCTACTCACAAAGAAATAATTTCATTAATTGCTACCAATGAAATTCAGTTACTAATTTCATTTCAATAAAATACAGATAAGAAGAAAAGCAGGCATGAGAAACAGTTTCAGGCTGTAAAGTAAACATGTAATCAGGATTTAGTCATGGTGTTATCTTTCAAATCAGCAAGATATGATTGGAACCTGCAATTTTCAGGTGTCTACAGATGCACACACTGATTGAATTCACTGCTCCTGACGATTTATTGCACATTTTCAGATGAAGGGAGGAGCTGTGTCATGGTCTTGAAGAAAGAATACTTGAAACCATACAGGGAAGAAATAATCTTTGCTACGGAAAAAAAAATCTAAATACAAGAGACAGCAATAAGATTTTTCAAGGAAAAAAAAAAAAAAAGCTTTCATTTTAATTTGACGCTTTTGAGGTGCCATAAACATCCAGGAATCTTGCCCTGCTTGGAGCTCTGCTTGTACATTCTACACATCACCACACCCTCTATGCAAAATATCCTTTCTATTTTATCAAACTACATTAAGGGACTGAGTCATTTAGACCAAGCAACCTGAAAGCCTGAAGTTATGAACTGAGGTTAAAACCCTGCCACATCTTAAGCAGGCAGGGTGAAAAATATCTATTTTTTGATACCTAACTTCCAGTCTATCACCTAGCTGTAATTTTTGCTGCCTGCATTTCTTTTTCTGTTCTTTTCTCCCCCCCAGCACTGGTGGCTGGCAGAGGATGAGCACGAAGGCTGAGGTTAGGTCACAGGGAGGATGTGGGCTCCTCTTGCTGTGCCACCCATCCCCCAGTGACATTTTGGGGGAAAGTCACCTCTCCTGCCTGAAGTCACAGCTCAGGCAGCAGCCAGGACAGCCCAAACGGTGGCACTGGCTCCAGACTGCACCAACTCATCTTCCTGTCCCACAAACCTGCTTCTCGTTCTCACAGCACAGAGTTCCCACAGAATTTTGAAATTTTGGAAATGAAGAGGTGGGGTCACGCCACTCTTCGTAGGTGGGCGAGGTGGAGCAAGCAGAAACCCAAAATTTCTGTGCCACCAATCTCTTGGGACCTAAGGGTAAAAAAGTGCCTTGAAAACCAGTGGGTGGTAATGAAACCCCACAATTCTCTGTGTGCCCCTATAAACTCCTGGCCCTACCCCATCCAGAGATAGAAAGTGCCAGAATGATGGCTGCAGCTCCTGAAAACACAGCTCAAGGAGAAGTGACAATCACATATAAAACAGTCAAACATGATAAAAATAGTGTGTGTCAAATTCTGATAACTGCATAAAAACGGCATCAGGAAGCATCACACCAAGTCCACACAATTTCTGGCTGACCCTCTGTTATCTACAGCAGCATTATTGTCACAAGAAGTGATAATTCTTGACATTTTCACATATGACAATTATTTTAATAATTACACAGTGAAGAACCATGAATGGTTTTAACAGATTTTCAATTAATTTAGAATGCTTTCAAGAGGAATGTACAGGAATGGCACTCCTAGGGGTTATCCCTGACTCAGGGGTGAATTCACAATACTAATTCTTTCACAGCCTCTTAATGAGAACTTTGGTACTCCTAATTGACAAAGTTAGTTAAACTTTTGCTGTTGATCAAGCCTCACAACATTTTTATTAATCTGTTTCAGATGTTAAACGTGAGGTGAAACTTGGCAGAATTTAAATAAAGGATCACTCTAAATTCTTATATATCCAAAGGCCATTGGATTGCCATTCACAAGTAATTTTCCAAACCCTCAGAGCACTATCTGCCTCTATCACATGCAGTTACACAAAAGCATCTACAGCATATTGAAATGGTTTGGATTTTAGCAAACAAATTTCTGCAAACTTCTGTAATGCAACTTATAATAAGCAGTAACAATAAGCATTATAAAAGATCTATTACAGAAAGTGTTTCAAAACACCCAGGTGTGAAAGATGGGAGGCAATAGTCTTTATTTCTCTTTATTTGCTAGGTCTAAAACTGCTGCTTCATGCTCCTACATCACCAAAAAAAGGTCATAGCTTACCATCCAAACTCTGATCATTTGACTGAGGAAAGGCCAAGAACTGAAGTGTGATTTAGAGGATTTAGATTGAACTTTGCCAAAAAGACTCAATCTTGTTCAGCACAAAAAGGCAGATTTACCAAAAAATCCTACCAAGTAGAAATGAGAGTAAAAAATGCGAGGTGAATACCACATATTAAAAAAAAAAAAATAAAAAAAATCCCAGTTTCTTCATGCAGTGCCAATCCTAAAGCTCCAACATCATCTAAACTCAGAGATCTCACCAGATCCATCATACTTACATTGTGACAGAATTGCCCTAGGTTTAAATTAAAGTCATACATTCTATGTTTTCATTCTGTTAATATATTTTATATTTATAAAATATGCATAGAAAAATAATAAAGGCATGTACATAAAGATAATAAATGCTAATTAGTCCTCAACACAGGATTGATATCAGGATTGTTCTGACGCTCAGGACCACAAATTAAAAGCAGGCAGGCGAATTTTCAGCTGCAGACAGGATTATGTGACACTCTTCTGTGTGTCATGTCCAAGGTTTGTTAAATTCAACAATTTTCTGTAAATGCTGGTGATGAAAACTCAGTATTTTCTCTTTTGCCAGAAAGTTCTCTGCTAACACTGTAGTGCAGAAGCATGCTTGAACAGACACACAGAATTACAGGCTTTGCTCAAGAACCTCTCAGGCTTTTGCTCACCTCTGCTGGGGACAGATCAGACACAAGGCAATAAAACCCAGCCTGAACTGGACATAGAAAAGTTCCAGGAATTCTGAAGCACCAAAATTAACCCTTTTTGACTAAAAAAAACCTCCCCTGGATTTTGGGGGAGAGCAGCTGCTACATCTAGACTTTACTGCTACGTCTTAGAAAGGAAAACCTACCATTTATAATTTGACTCCTTCAAAGGCAAGGCAGGGGAATTAAATTAATGAATAATATGTAATATCTTTATTTCTGCACGATAATTACACTCTGCAGTGCTGGTGCAATTTTAAAGCACGTTATGGATCTGAAATTGAGGCATGTTTTCTGCCTTTTGGTTTGCTGGAAAACAAGAAAACCATGAAGAGAGGCGTTGTCACAGTTGTTGACACCAATTAAAGGAATCGTGTAACTCAAAGGAGCAGCCTGTGCTCGTTAAGAAAAAATGAAATTGAGTAATGAAAAAGAGATCCTCATGCATATTCACCTTCATTCAGCAAATAGTGCACTGCCTCGGAACAGTAATTGTTTGATATGGCAATTTTGAATTGGTTTGAAATACTTATTTAGTAACAGAAAGTGTTTTGGCAAACTGACAAGTGGCACCAAAATTATCGCTAAAATTATGTACTCTAAGTGTTCTGAAGCTGTTCATTTTGAGAACAAACACCTCCCAGCAAAGTTTCATCTTCATTTTCCCCCCAGCTTTTCAACTTCTATAATATTAGGTCCTGGAAATTAGACTCGATGTATTATTACATATTTCAAAGGAGGCCCTGGGTGCTTTGATCTTTAGTAAGAAAAATGAGTCAATACTAGATCAAATGCTTCCCTACTTTTTTTTTATATATGTATTGTTGCTATGGTTTCTAGCTACAATGTCATAATTTCTCTGTCACAAAGTGACAATGCCTTTTTAAATTTTTTTTCCCCCGTATTGCATGGGTTAGGTTATTTGCATATAAAATGAGTAGAGCTGGATTTGTCTCTCAATCTCTATCTGTTTCCATTTAGGTTTGCATGGAGGTTATTTTTACTTCTGTGAATAGTTTCCCTACTATGCATAACAGTCCTGGAAAGACAAACAAAAGCAAGTACTCAGTGAAACCTGTAGGGAAAACATTTTTTTCCTAATACAGTGGTTACAGCTTACAGGCTCATAAACCAGGGAAGAAGAGGAGGAGGAGGGGAATCCATAAATAAATTGTTTCCTGAATAATTTCAAATATACTGTACCTCTAAATGTCATGTTTTCATGGAGAGAATAGAAGAAATAATGAAGTTAAATGACTTGGTATTTTGGACAAAAAAATGTGTTGCAGAAACCCCTCGATGACCCCAAGTGTATGGGGAACACAGCGAGACAGGATACAGGGAGATTTCCCAGCCCAGTCTCCCACACTGCTCAATCAGCCCAAGGCTGAGCTGCAGTGGATTCACCTTTCAATTCTTAACCCAATCCCAGCAGCAAAAAAGACTTTTGTTAAAGTGCATTATTTTTCATCCCTCCAAGATACAGAATAACTGCACTGCATTAACTACAGGCCACAGAGTCCTTGGTCTTTGAGCCACCACCACACACAAACAATGTTATTAATAGTTATTCTCATCTGCTTGTAGATATTTCTGCCACCAGCCTTGGGAAATGCCCAGGGCTCAAGGGGCATTCACTTCTAGATTGATCACATAAAATAGAAAGAACAGGAAGAAGTGCAAAGCCCACAAACCCAAAAAAGCTCATTCTCCACGTCACAGAGCAGGGGAAGCTCCTTTGACAGGCTGCACTAGTTTGTTATTTAAAACATTATATTCAAGAGAGAAGATGCAGAGGCAAATGGCACTGTGAAGTGACATGCCACAGAGGAGGAGGTGCCAGCCCATGGCATTGTACCTGCGAGCAGGACACTGCTGCTTGTGGCAGCAGCTGCAATTTCCCAAATTCTGTGCTCTGCTTTCCTGGTCTCTTAGCCAGGCTCCTCACCACGAGCTTGCTTCGAGCCCATTCTCAATTTGCACAGCTTTGTCTTGCAGTGCCATCAGCGACTGTGCAATGGAAATAGTTTCAAATTGATTAGAATTTAATTTCCAGAACAAATGGGCTGGATTTTGATCTCCCTGCAATCATTTTGCCTGTTGTAATGAGATAAAAAGGCACTAGCAAGAAGCTCTCGTACTTATTGAATTTTTTGCCTGAGCTGAGCTTTTCAGGGGAATAAAATGAAAAGTGCAGCTTGATAAATGGCATGAGAGGGGTTTTTGTGACATGATATCTTTTCATGTCAAATGGCAAGTACAACATATTCCAAACTAGACAGACTCATTAGTGCTGACACCTTTTATAGCCCCAAATGTTTTTCACTGTTGATAGTGACTCAGTATTGGAAATCATATCTTCTGAGACAGGAGTTACCAGAAGAAACTGTACTTAGATCATACTTTATACTTCCTGATATTTATCCCTTTTCCCAGCTTTTCTCACCCTTTATGTGGATCCCTCTGCAGTGGCAATGCTGTTTGCCCCAAAGACATTGGTTTTCATAGCAAGACTGCATTTTGGCATACATTTACAATATCAAATAATTTGATGTTTTAAAATCCTGCTTGCTGGTTGCAATCACCTGTTAATGGTAATCCTTCAAGCTTCTTCTCCCATTTTTATTCGGACTAACACTGTTTTCTTTTTTTGCCATGCACGGTGAGGTAATAAGTCTGCATACTGGACTGAAATTAGAATTAGAGGAATGGTAAAGGAGGGCACAAAGATTCTGGTTCTTAAAAAAAGCTCATTAAAATCCCCCCAGGTTTCTGTGAAGTGAATTAATAAAACCACATGCCTACCACCATTATTACTTTATAACCTAAAAATGTATTTTACAGGGCAACAGGATCTATGGATTTGATAATTACAAAAATAAACCCTTTTGCTTCTTTCTTAAAGGGAGTGGTTTGGTTTATTTCCTTTTAGAATAGGTGGAAATATGAATTAATTCACACTTTTCTATCCTCTGTATAAGCAGAGTTTTATGCATAGGAATTGTCTGCTGAACTTCAATTTCCAAAGGGCTGTTTCTCACCAGAGTGTTTACAGAGCACAAAGTGTTCACAAAGCATTACAAAACAATGCAGTCTGTGCTACAAAATTGTCTGGTTTGATTGGACAAGAAAATTGTATCTCACGTCTTTGTAGTACATTTCAATATTATTTTGTACTGCTACCCGTTTTTTAAAAATTGTGCATTTAAAACTAGCTGAGGGATTGATCTTTTGCTGGCAGTCCATATGAACAAAAGGGAAATGACAAAAGGAATTACAGCCCACTAGAGATCCCTTAAATTCTTCAATTATACAAAAACGAGGGAAATTCGTATGCAAATGGAATCCACTGGCATTAAAAAAGGGAGGTGAGCACAATGTAATTGCAGGGAAGCTGCACAGAGGCAGCAGGATGATGACAGACAAATACACACGCCTCACAATGCTTTATAAATGTTAAGCCAGTACATCAGAGGGAGGAGAGCTGGGAATGCAGCCCTCGGGCAGGTGATGCTCAGGGAGTGTTTCTGAGACACACTCTGTGCCTTGCTGCTGGAACTTGCTCCTTCACAGGTTTGTGTTCACTCCCACCAAAGCCATCAATCTGAGCCCATGGATAACGTTTGTACAATGCCCCTTTGGGTTTCAGTGAGAGCACAGAGCCCAGAATTCGAATTATGGGGGCATGGCCTTGCTTTGAGAACAACCCACTGAGCTTTGCTTCAAGGACCAAAAGCAGCCCAGATGGATCTGAGCACACAGACCCACACAGAGCCCTAGAATTCAACACATCTCTGGAATGCTGCAGTCTGGAACTATTTAGGGCACACTTCTTTTTCAAAATCCTATCAGCATGCAACAGGCAGAGAACTGTTGCTATCTAAAATTTCCATACATTGGCATTTTGAAATCAGAGAGAGATGCAGGAACTCAGTGACTGGGTAATTAGGGCCACAGAGGTTTGATTTATGGAGAAATATTAAAGAGAAGAGCATAAAAACAGTGTCTCAGTCAAGGAGATGTGAAGCATGAATTTTAAAGGAGCTTAAAACCAAAATTTTTAATTCCCAGACAGCAGAATTGTCCAGGTTTCCTGTTCCCTTGGCACTCAAACATCCTGGCATTTTCAGGGGAATGTCTTTGCACAGTCCAGGCACAGCTGTCCTTACCTGGAGAACCTCAGAGTGGCTAACATGTGGGAGAAGGAAGGGGAAAAATCAGGACACACATCAAAATTAACTTGTTCAGGCAGATATCATTGTTAGGAAAACATGAATCTGCTTGAATTTCAACACCTAAACAATCCATCTTGCATAATTGTGTCAGGAGAGAGAGCACACTGCAAACCTTGGTTAAGTTGGTGCTGTCAGACAGACCCAGCAGCTGGAGCCTCTGCAGGACAGTGCCAAGTTCTGCAAGAGCCCCTCAGCAGCACCAAAGGGGCATTTCCTTCAAATAAAGGCACCTTTTTTGCATCCTCATCTCTTCTACACTGCACCTCTACTAAGAAAATAGTTGTTTTAATACAAAAATGTCAAGATCTTATAAAATACTGTGGTACCACCTTGTGGCAGCTTTACAGATAGCTTTAGAGTTGGCATTAAGACAGAATGACTTTTTAAAATTAAATTAGGACAGCTAGCATTTGCTCTCATAGTTTCAGGCTGTGTTCTGAACCATCTGCATCCTCCTATTAATTAGAACACCGGGCATTTGGAGCAAATTTTAAATGTATTTCAAGCGAATGCTGGATATCAATGTTCCAGCACTGTTTAGAAACATTTCTCTAGATACACACAAGCCTCTTTTGGAGGCAGCACGGTGGGAGAGGCCACCAGGTTTGTCTGCCAGGTAGGACTGGCAGCTCAGGGAGCTGCTGAGAGCCTGCAGGTATCAGCAGCACAAGAGGCAACCAAGAGAGCTGGCCAAGTGAAAAAGCATTTATTTTAGCTAATTAGCTCCTCTGTACTCTCCTGCTTCTGAATCCTTTCAGAGACTCCAAAGTATAACAAACAATAGTGTTTCCAGGAGCTTTTGGGCTGCCCCTCCCACAGCCATCTTCAGCCGCCTTTTACACATCAGGAAATGAGATTTCTTCCCTTAAACAAGAGGAACCATCTGTTTACACTTTGTGCTTTGCTTGAAGACTGTCTCACGGTATTGAAGCTTAGGCACCAATTCTTCTCTTACAGCTTTGACTGATTTGAAAACACAGAGCAGGAAGGAGAGCTGCTTGTGTTTGAGAACAGGAGTTCACAGGTTGTTTATTGTGTGTACAAGGAAGCTCTGTGGCTTTTCAAATTCACTCCTCAAATACGAAGCAGCTTCTACATCCTAGCACAAACTCAGGTGTGCTTCTGTTTCCAGCACCAGTTCAGTGTAAAAAAGACTAAAACTGGCACAGAAATCAGGCATAATGACCACGTTGGAAGCAAAGGCTTTTGTCTCTGGCTCTCCAGCATCCTGCTGTTCAGTTCCCAGCTGAACCCCCAAGGGAGAAGCACTGGGACTGTGCATTGCAGCTATTGATTAAGGTTAGAAATTAAATATGAGAAGGCAAAATTGCTATGGGTTTGGGTGCAGCACGAGGCTAAAACACAAAGCCAGAGAAGAAGTGAACAAAAGCTCTCACACCCTCCCAGGAACATTCTCTGTGTGGGCACCTTCCTGTCTCACTTTCTGATCTCTCCAACCCTGTGCCTGTGCTACCTCTCTGCCTCAAAGAGATCACAGGAGAGTGCCAAGGTGGCCATCAGAGGAGTAAATTCCCTTTCTCCTGAAGCACCCAGATGGACACTGGCTCCTGCCAGAACCATCAGATGTGTGCTTTTGACTTTCTCTCACTTTTAAAAGCTGCCCTTTAAAGGCTCACACTGCCCTCTTAGCAGAGTGTCCCAGCCTGCTACAACAGCAGAACATTTTTCCACTAAGCAGGCACTTCTGTACCTGGGACATGTGTTTTCCAAACTGCCCTGCCTACTCTATAAGGCAATGTTGATTGTGACCTGTCAAATAATCTCCCCAAATATCCATCATTTATGGGAGCTATAAGCCCGTGCCTTGATGCTACATTAAATAACTCGTAACTCATGGCAAGAGAGGCAGCAGAAGGGGAAGACAGATAGAGCTAATTAAAGGAAGGTTTCTTAAACAGTTTCTTTAACCTCGACACACTAAGCACCCATTTATCACTCTGTGCTTGCAGCACACCACGTCACACGTCCTCTCCTCAGGAAAGAAGGCCAGCTCAGAAAGTGTTTAAAGTTTGTGAAGCTCACCTCCCAGCTGCTGAGCAGAAAGTCAGGTCCTTGCTGAACAAGCCTGAGGAAGAGAGAGAACATTTTGAGAAAACGCAGCATTTTTGGGTTGGCTTTTTTTTCCCTGCTACAGACTGAGCTGAACAGTGTCCCTGTAGGTTGGGTAAGGAAGCTGTAAAAACACCATGCACAAACCATCTGCAAAGTGGGGCATGGAAAGGTGGCAGGGACACAGGGCTGGAGGAGGCTTTCATCACATATTGCTGTAATAGAGAACATTTTTTGCTCTCAACTTCATTGTACCTCATTTGTCAGCAAGACCCTTGTAAGTTAAGACCCTGCAATACGAATGAACAGTCTGAAAAAATTTCTGTTTCTGGATGTCAAGGCCAGGATTTCCCAACAAAAGCTTTTTGATGGGGGGGAAAAAAAAGTATGTTTCGAAAGGATTGTCATGAGATTTTCTCAGGATTAGGTTGGAGAGGAAAGAGCAAGAATAAAAACTATTTTCTTCATGAGTGCAGTATTCCCTCCCTCATTTGGAAATAACCAGTGATTTCCAAGCTAAGTTGGGATGTGTGGAGATGCAGCAGAGTCCAGACCAGCTATGTCAGGTCTCCCTCACTCCAGCTACTGCTTATCTTGTGACTAAGGGGTGTCTGTCTGGCTGCTCTGGGTTCCTCTGTGAACACACTTTCAGTTCTGGTTTGGGGTTTCTTTTTACGCCAAACTCTTTGTCCCCCAACTTCCCATTGCCCCCTCTTTGCCTTTTCCCTTGATCTGGAGTGAAACTTCGGTTTTTGAGGTGCTGGTGATGCCATCCCACGCCTGTCTCTGCCCACAGAGGCTGCAAGTTACTCAGCCTGGGGGGGACTTGTGGCCTCATGAGCTTTTTTTGGTTAGTCTGCCTCGGTGAAGGGTGGTGGAGATAGCACTCTGGCCCACATATAGATGTGTACTCGTGATGTTTCCACAACTGGAGGGTTTAAAGGCCATGTCAAAAACCAGACAGAAGGTGGTGGGAAGTTCCTGCCAACGTGCCCATCTGCTCTGCACCCCCAGTCATCCAGGAGTGCTCCCCTCCTGGCCACTCCTGCCCTGCCCCAGGCTGGGGCACGATCCCCTTGCTGCTCAAGGACATCTCCTCCCCACTCCAGGGGTAAATCTCTAACTGCAGCACCCTTTTAACAAGCTGTTCTGAGAAGCCAGGGGCCAGGGCAGCCTCTTTTCTCTGGGGAAACTCTGCCTGCTATTCTTAGCATGGCAAACTCTCACCCTGCTCCCACCCACCAGCTCACCCAAGGCTGCAGTCCCTGCACCCACAGCCCTCCTGTTTCACACCTTCCCTCCCCACTGCCTGCCAGGGCAAGAGCAGCAGGGCAGTCAGAGACACTGGGGCCTCACTGACCCCAAAACAGGCACAAAAATAGAGCAAACACCAAATTCACCAAGGTTTGAAGGGACACAAAGAGCAGCAGCTTGCAGAGAAGAGAGCTCAGACTGGCCTGAAGGTCTTTTCAAAAATTTAGAAGTTTGTATTAGTTACCAGCAGAGGACAGCAAGGCTTTATACATGCAGAGAGAATGGTTTGGTTCTCTGCTCTGGGAGAAGAGGCTGGTCAGTGCTTACATATCCTTGGGCAAAGGCTTCCAAAGACAACGAGCCAAGGGTGCACATAAATGTGCTCCAGGAGCAAAAACCTCCTGAGAAATGACTGAGCCATCCTTGGCACAGCTGTTACATCATCTGGACACTGAAAGCCTCAGCTCTTGATCCTCTTTGCCTTCAGCACCAAGCTCAAATTCAGCCAGAACTGTGGGACAGCAATAGTAAACACCTGGAGTACAGATCACAGGGCTCAGTCGAGGGTTAGAAACACAAAACCCTATTTTACTTCACCAAAAGTATCCAGGAGGAGAATTAGTTGTTATTTACTAAAGCTATTTAGTGCTATTTTACATCCTGAAAGGGTTCCCACTTGCCCTTAGTTGCTATTTCAGGAGGGCAGAAACTGCATGTTCAGTGTCACAGCTGACAACCCCAGACCTTCAAGATTTTGGGGCACCTGCAGTGACAGTGTGCACCTGTATTTAGGCAGCTGCCTCACACTCTCTGGCTCTTGGGATGAGCAGGAAATCTGGAAATGCATGCAGTAATTTCTGATCCTAGCTGTCCTTTTCCATGACTCCATATTCCACAGGAGTTAATGACACTTTATCACCAAGCAATGACAACATTTACATAGTCCCCCACCACAAATTAACAAAAGCCTCCACTCTTGTGTCTTTAAAAATCAGAACAAGAGATTTCTTCTTTAAAAGACCAGGGAAAATCAAGGATTCTTCTTCTCAACCTTGGCAAATAAGGAGTGTCCTTTTTGAATCACTCTCAATAAGACATTTTTACTTTGTTAAAAATGTTTCCCAAGAACATGAACTACTCTGTAGAAATCTCAAAATATGGAAAAATGAATGAGACCATCCCCAAATGCAATGCAGCATATACCTCTGAATTCCAAATGTGATTAGGGAGTTCATTTTTGTACTTTGATTATTCACACAGAGAGGCATTAACATCTTTGCATATCAAGTGGGATATAAATATAATCCCATACCTAGTTTTGATCTCCATGTGCTAAAACCATCACTTCCAAATTTAAAAGGCTCACAAAAAGAACCAGAACTGGGACCCAGTAATCTCCTCACCAATAAAGAAACAAAGAAATTAAATCTATTTAATTTGTCATGGAACAGATCAACAAATAACGTCATCACAGCCTGTAATAGAAACAGAAATACAAAAGCAAGACCAGTTCAAACTAGAATGAGACACTGTTCAATGACAAGACCATGTTAAGACACAATAGATTAGTACTAAGCTCTAAATCCAAACTGGTTAGCATTCTAATGAATGTTTTACTTGCCCACAGATGTAAAGCTTTTATTTTGCAGCACCTCAAACTAGGTCATCTAGGTTTTTTAGGGGTTTAAAAACCTTTGAATCTGCTATATGAATTTTCTTTGCAGGTATTTTTTAGCCCTTTAATCTTCTCAACACTTCTGTGATCTGACATCTAGGCTCACTGTGGAGTCTACAATAAACCCCACGAACCTCAAAACTCCTCACAGGGACTTCAGAGCCAGCAGAATAAACCAGCTGCTGGTTTGTTGCTACTCACAATTAAATTGCAGCACTGTGCCTGTCACCTGCTTTCCCCTCAGTAAATCTTCCTTCATGCAGGCTGAGTGTACCAACATTCATCAAATAATGCTCAGAAAGAGAGAACACAGAACACCCTGGCTGCTGGGCATTTATTCTGTGATACACACTGGTTGCTATTAAGAGCCAGAAACAGCCTTAAACTTCTGGCACTTGTGTTGTTTCACTGTCAACAGGATTTGTAAGAACATGGAAATCATGCCAGTGATTAATGGCCCGGGTTAGGCAGCATTCCCCCAGTTACATTTTTTGCAGATTTCAGTGAAGTCAGTTGAAGGTCTGAGGGCTGAGGAGCTACAGACACAGAACCAGGGGGTTTTATTTCTTAGAAACTTCATCTTATCTTGCCCTTATTATCACAAGTGTGAAATTAAACTATGGCATTCAAGTACAGGAAGATGTCCAGGTTATGATGCATTAAAATGGAAGGGAGTGCATATGAATGCATCTAAATTTTACAGGTTCACTTACAATTGGAGCCATAGCTCTCTGAACCAGGACAGTCTTGTCCCTGTTGTATCTAATTTTAAAATAATTAAAAAACCCCAGGCCACAAATATCAATAATGACTACCATTTCCTTTAAACCTTTATGTAGTCTTGTCCAAGGCAAAATTTAATAAACCTGAGTGTGTCTACAAATATTCATAAGACTAAAACCTGCATCAGTTTAGTGTGCTGAGCACCTTTTCCCTTTTCTCAGCCACTGCTGTCACCAGAGGTAGATTTTCCCAGGTACTTCTGCAAGTGTGCCCATAGGAAATGCTGCATTCCCTTCCCTGGGGTTTGGTGCATGGCACACATTACAGAGAGGGACAGCAGAGGAACCCCAAGGCCTCTCTGACCTGGTGAATATGTATTTTTTAAACCTTTCCATACTTCTGTGGGGAGGGAGACACGAGAAACTTAGGAGGGAGGCATTCTATTGAGGAAAAATTAAATGTAGAGTGGCAGGGTGTAAACATGGGTTGCCACTTTATTCACTTCCAGGGTGGAGGCACTTTCAAAGTCCAAAAACTGATACTGTGGTGTTTTTGTCTAATTATCTTTTTCTTGAAATTAGTGATTTCTGTGGACACTCACAATGTATTGATAAGTCTAAAATATTTCCTTTTATAGTCTTGTATAAATATTCTTCAAAAGATGTCACTTTTTCCAGAAAAAAAAGTGTAGGTGGAAGTAGATGGGGCTCTGTAGATGAAAGCCTTGGTGGGAAGTGGCAAATACTTGCTTCATTGTGTGATAGGAGTAAAATCCCTTTAATCCTTTTTCTACAGAGTTTCTTTGATTTTTCATTAACTATTTTTATTAAAATGCTTCACACTTTCCAGAACATTTTTTCCCACACTGACTGGTATCAGGGGGACTTCATGATTTTTTTATTTTTTTTTTTTTTGCAAATATTAGTCAGGTGAAAAAACCAAACCAAACAAACCCAACCCTCCTCACCCTCTCCACGATCTAAACAGACACAAGTTAAATCTCACTGCACAACTAAATGTCACATATGTTGGAATCACAGAAGTTTAAATCAAAAATTGATCAGTCCTACTTCCTTTGATAAATTGTGTTTTGTGTTTGTTAATCACAATTTCATGATTGAACTTCGGCTCATGGTCATAATATCATAATTGATGCATTTTAAAGAGATGTCAGTTAAATATATTAAAGCTCTTCCTTTCAGTGTAGGCTTAACATCTGCTTCATCCTCAGATCCAAATACTAGAATGAATGAGGTAGAAATTCATCTGGCCAGGCCATTAAGATATGTTAGAACCCTTTTTCTCAGGGTTAACTGCTGTAATATCTGTTAAAGCCAGTAATTAAAAATTGAATTACACATACTGAAAATACACACTCTTACTGGTTTAGCATCTAGCATGAACTACAATCCACCACACTATTAATAAATCCAAGAATGTTTTTTTTTCTTTAGAAAATGACTTATAGTGTAATTGAAGAAAGGATTATATCTTTTGGTCTGATGAAAGTCTACTGAGTGGTGAGGACATGTGCTGTCATTTTATCCATGTAAAGGGGAGGGATTTATAAATAAATGGATTTATTCGGTGCATTCAGTATATATTTATATATACCGAATATATACACTGAAATAAAATATATATTTATTCGGTAAATGAATATTTATTATTGAAGGAAGCCCTGGTGTGGCCATTGAGGGGATGGTGTGTGAGAGCAGCCTGGGCTGTGTCCGTGCTTCTGTCCGTGCTTCTGTCCATCATTCTGTCCGTCATTCTGTCCGTGCTTCTGTCCGTGGTTCTGTCCGTGGTTCTGTCTGTGATTCTGTGGTTCTGTCTGTGTTTCTGTCCGTCGTTCTGTCCATGATTCTGTTCGTGGTTCTGTCCGTGCTTCTGTCAGTGATTCTCTCTGTGGTTCTGTCCGTGGTTCTGTCCGTGGTTCTGTCCGTGATTCTGTCCATGATTCTGTCTGTGGTTCTGTCTGTGGTTCTGTCCGTGATTCTGTCCGTGCTCCTGTCTGTGGTTCTGTCTGTGGTTCTGTCCGTGGTTCTGTCTGTGATCCTGTCCGTGATTCTGTCTGTGGTTCTGTC
>VZTT01054148.1:19832-30806 GCA_013400855.1 Buphagus erythrorhynchus
TGTCTGTGGTTCTGTCTGTGGTTCTGTCTGTGGTTCTGTCTGTGGTTCTGTCCATGCTCCTGTCTGTGGTTCTGTCTGTGGTTCAGTGCTCACACGCACTGCCCCAGCCTCCTGCTCCCCGATTTCCTTTTTCCTCTTTGCTGTCCCCTGCACTGGGGCTGGCTGGAGCTCTCTGCTCTCATTTTGAGATGCTGGCTCCTCAGCCAGGGCTGCTCTTACTGCACTCCATGCCTGGAACCTCGTGCTGGGGCTTACAGAGCAGCTCCCCCATGTTCTGCTTTTCTGATGGCACGTGGCAAGGAATTAAAAAAAAAAAATAGTACTTTTGTGTTTTTAATGATCTGAGGAGCAATGAAGCAAAGAGAGAAAACACACTTTAAAAGGCATTCCCCAAAATCAAGGCACAGGAGTGCACTGTGAGCTGTGGTGCAGGGTCTCTGGCTGAGGCTGGCTAATCTCTGTGTCCTTTGGCTGTTCACACTCTGAACAAACCACCCCAAAAAACCCAGCCAAACCCAGGCCAACACCTCTGACAACATCATAAAACTCTTTAATTCACTTCAGATCCACATTAAGTGCAATTAATAGCCTTTTGAGCTCAGCATTCCCATCCCAGGGGAGACCTCTACACCCTTAACAAAACCAGCTCAGAGCCTAGGGGCTGTGTGAAATGCAGACATCCAAATATTCTGATAGTAAAACCCAAAACTGGTCTTTGCTTACACGAAACTATGCCAAGCTTCATTCTACATTTTCTCTTTAACAAATTTTTTGTTGGATCTCTATTGCTCTACTACCTGCAGCACATCTACTAAATCCCACAGAAGTCCTTTTCCTCCAATTTCTGTCCTTGCCTGTTTCTTGTGGATACCCAGTACAGGTGTAAGTACCTTCTTGCTTTTCATTCCTGTGTATGAATGATGCCAGGCTCTGCCTTCCTTGCAGAAAGCTCTTGCATATTTTTCCTCAACATAACATCACTATTCTGTTTTTCAAACCTCTGCTAACAATGGCAGTGCTGGCTGGTTGGCTTTTTTCCCCTCTCTGCTGTTACTTAAGAGACAGTATTATTTTTGTGAATGCTCAGAGAAAGTCTGCTGGAATATTCAGGTCACACAGTGCCTTTATATCTTCTCTAGCCTTTAGGAAGCTTATTTTATAAACTCAGTAGGGTTAATAATGCTCAAAAAGAGAGAACGCAGAACACCCTGGCTGTTGGACATTTAATGAAATTAAACTGACCAAGAATCAACCCCTCCTTCTGTCACTTTACAGGTGTCCAAAACAGACCCACCACTCCATCCCATGGCCCCCGCAGTGATGTATTAACCCCTGACACGCCGTGATGTAGCCCAGGATCCTCACTCAGCACCTCAGGAGCCCCAGGGCTGCCCCAGGCTCTGGCTCACACTGCCCAGACCTCCCAGCCACGCTGCCCCAGAGCCTGATGTGAGCCCTCTAGGGCAAGTTTTGCTCTAACTCACACAGGAAATCCAAGGCAGACACAGGAATTAGACCCAGCTTACTCAAGTTTCAGCCCAGACCTATGTGACCTTTGGTACTGCTGCAATGAAACTTGTTTCAGCAGATCACCCCATTTGGGTGGTGAGAAACTGCCTTTGTTTTACACAAGCTCTAACACCAAAACCCCACCCTCTATCTTCCAATGACTTCAACACCACTCCTCAGCTATTTTTGTACAAACAGTTGATCTGTTTCCTTCTCCTGCTCTGTCATGTCCTGTTCTCACTGCTGTAGCAGTAAATAATGCTGATGTGTGACCAGCACACTGATTAAGCCCCTCTGAAGCTCCAGGTCTCACATCTGCCAACCTGATTCTGCAGCATCACCCGTGCAGTGTGCTCTCTGGCAGGGGAACTGGGGCCAGCAGATAGCAGGGAACCTTGGCTTACAAATAAAACCAGGCAAAATGCATTTGAATTCAAAAATGTACAAGTTTCCAATCCTCTAATTCTTTTGAGGGAGCCAGCTGGTCTGCTTTCTTCCCTCTGTCTGCACAAAGCCACTTTGTCACCAGCTACAATTGTCTTTGATGTGCTTTGATATTCAGGCAGGTTCACAAGGCAGTTTGTGTAAGAATCTCCACTTTTGGATACTTGATTCTCCACAAAACTCCAAAGAGATTACAATTTAAAGACAAGCTCTATGGAAAAGCACATGAGTTCAACATCTGCAGGTCCAAGGCCCAAACAATACAGCATCATCCACCATTTTTAGCTTGTTTGCTTTGTTTTTAATTTTAAACTTGTATCAGTGTCACCAGGCATGTCCTGTGTTACACTCAACACTTGTTCCAGGAACAAACAAAGCACATTTTGCATTGCAAATGTAGACTGGTATATGTGTTGGGACTTAAGACCAATACACCCCAGAACAGAGTGTCCAAACTTCTTTGCTCTAATTTTATTAGTGTTGGGGCTTTCTTATCTCTTTTTCAGAAAAAAAATTAAAAAAATTAAAATTCTCTATTATGTAGAATATACCTCTATATAAACAGCCAACAACTAACCAGAACTCTGTGTTAGATAAATTACACCCTTGGCAAACAGGCTTGATGGCACGTTAAAATAAGAATGCTTGCATGGTATATACTCCAAATTGCTCATGTTTAAGAGAAAAACCACCATTAGCCATGTTCAGCAGTGGTTAGGGAATTACTGAGCTGGATTTTTGATAATGAACCAGAAAATTCATCTCAAATTATGCTGAGAGAGTTTCCTCATTAATATAGGTGTAACTCAAGTATTGTTTTTAACTTAGAGCTTTTTGATTAAATACACTGGAAAACTCCAAGTCTCTACTAAGAATGATGAATAAACTTCCTGATGCTACTCAAGCAGTATCACAGATTTCTTAGAGATCCTCTTATCTGCCTTTGAAATAAGAGGCAAGCTCACAACAGTCACTTATTTGTACTTAGAGAGCATCCCACAGTTCTGTGAATGCTGCATAAAACTTCCTCATCTGCCTCTGCAATAAATTCTGCAATATAAATCACGTACTCAGAGCAAAGGCAGGCAGACTCACTGATGTGGAAGGAAGCAAAGAAGGGGAATGTGACACGGCTGGAGAGGTGCTCTGTGTGTGTGTGACAGATTTTCAGGGTAATTCCAAAGAATCCTGGCACTGAATCTCAGGTGTGCCCCCCCTTCCACATGCTGTCAGCCACGGTAGTGATGAAATCAGCTACCCCTGAAAAAGGCTGATAAACATTGCCCAGACAGAGGAAAACCACTCATTCTGAAGTGGTTTCCTCCTGCCAGCCCCTGGGGAGAGCAGCTCGGATGCTCTGGTGGCCACAGCTGCTCCAGGAGTTTCTGAGAGTCAGCTCTGTGCCTTAGAGCCCTGGCAGCACTCCTGGAACAGCTTCCTGCAGGCTGGGGCTCCTGTACCACTCCTGGAGCCAGGGCAGGGAATGAGCTCTCACTGCCCTGCTCAGGACACTGAGGAGTTCAAAACTGAGAGGTTTTTTACATATCCTAAAACTTCACACATCCTTGGCAAGCTTTGCCTTTGGAACAGTACTGAGCTTTCATGGCTATTTTCACAGAACATGAAGCTTCAAGCTGAACTCTGCTATCAAATTTAGGGAGAAAATCAATGTGAGAGCTTTTTTTCTTTTTTCTTTTTTTTTTTATTGCCTTGAGAAAGTACAGGTTTGGGACTCATTCCCAGCAGATTGTACGGGAAAAGTGCCCTCTCACTCTGAATCTTTTGTTTTTTTTTCTTTCTTATCAGCTGCATTGTTTCAGTCCCTGCCAGCCCTTCTGAGCACTGCCATCACCTTGACATTTACATGCAGCACTGCCAGAGACAGATGCTGAGCTGAATGGTCTCCAGCACTGAGGGGATGCTTCACAGAAAGAAGAGAATGAAAAGCAAAAGTTGATGGTCAAAAGGGATGAGAATCCTGATAAACTACAGGTCCAAGGTGATACATAAAAATATACATTTATATAAAAATAAATTAAAAGTTTTTAGGCAATTATGTGTCTTTGTCTTCACATCAGCCCTTGCTTTTTCCCTTGAAAATGCAAGCAGCATATACAGTACTGGGAAATCAGGCAAGAAATCCTTACTTCTCTGTGAGTCATGACAAGCTAGGCAAAAAGGAAACAGGTGTCACTGAAAGCAAGAAAGCAAAATTCAGAGAAATTGCATTTGCAGAAATAGCAGAATAGTCTGAAAACATGTTTGGTCTTGACCAGAACCGGTCAGCAGGCAGGTGAGGTGAACAGCACCCTCATTCCATTGTAAACCACGAGCTCCATAAAAGATGGATTCCACGTGCTGTAGTGTTCTGGGGCCTGTTTTAGGCTCCTGGGTTCAGGGATCATCTTTTTCCAGTTGACTGGAAACCACATGGAGCCTCGGGCCATGCAGTTCCACAGCTCCCTAATATTTGGAATGCTCCATAGCAACCCACAGGGAGACTAAACCAGCTGACAAGTGAAAGTGGTGCTGGTTATTCAATGAACGTAAGAGGAGGCAAAAAGAGGCTGGCCTATAAAACACAGATCCTGCTGCAACAGCAGACAAAGCAAGTTGTAAAAAGAGAACAACATGCAAAGAGTATCCTGAGCTTCAAATGACGCAAGTGAGTGTTCTCAGGTCTCTTTTATTGTGACCTGACTTTACAGGGTTATTTGCATGAGCCCTGAGAACACAAAGGATGTTTTAAATGCTCATCAAGGTTCATTGTAGCTTTCTGTTTAGTGTATTCTGGCCCTCCATGATAGTATGAGCAAAGTTAGAGTGGCCTCTCATGCAGAATGCCATTTTATACATTCCACCCCTGCCCAGTAGCTATAAAACATCCTTATTTTGTCATTTTCCAAACAGCAACATTTGTTTATGTGAGGGGGAAGCTGCCACACGTGGGATTCCAAGAAAAATGTAACCAAACAAAAACATTACCAAATTTTTCCCATTGGAAATAAGCTAATAATTCATAACTGATTATTACATGAGAAATAAGTGGCAGGGCATGCCAATCCACTAGAATTTGTATTGGCAGTATTTGTAATTTATACTGATAGGAGAAATTTTGTAATTAATTTTCCACTATGTATCTGTGCCCTGGGGCAAGTGAAGCCTTATTTCTTACCCAGTTCAGAAGGGAGCTCTCTTATTTGCTGAACTGCTGTCTTTACTTACTTTGGTCATAGAGCTCAACTTGTATATTAGAAAAGTCAAGAACTCATCTTTCCCACACAAATTTTAACAGAGCAAAAAATCGTGCTGTAAATTTGAGTTTCCTCTGTTTGAATAACAGCAGTGAGAGGAAGGAAGTGACAACTGAAAAGAAAAAGCTTCTGAGCTGAGGGAAGTGTCTCTTACCAATCACAATCAGGGGGGAAATTTGGCAGCAATCAATCCAGCTCCCTTGACTTTAATTCAAACTGCATCGTTATCCTGCTTGATTTTTCATTCAGAGTAGATAGCTGGGGTTGTTATTCTTCAGTTTAAAAAAAAATCCCAACCAAATACAGTGAGCATTAGGACTTCAAAAGCATTAACACACGTGTGAAAATGAGAATGTGGCACCAGAAAATCCAAGTCACCTTTCTCTTTCCTTCACTTGCTGTGGCTATTCCTACACTATGTGAGTTCATGGTGAAACTGAAGGGTGCAATCAAATTCTAAACAATTCTAAGAAAATTACACTCGTGTTTCTATATAGAACAATATATAATATAATATATTATATTTATATAGCAATATATGATTCTTTATAGAACAATAATAATTTTATTGTATTTTATTTTCTAACACCAACAGGTTATGTCCTTCTGTCTGTCACTGAACACAGAGTGCTCCAATTTAAGTGAAAACCAAGAATAAACTGGGTTTGAGAGGAAACTTTGTGACTTGGATGTTACAAAGTAGCTTTTAAGTAACACTATTGATAAAACACATGTATATATGTTTTATATCTACATATATATATGTAGTTATGTATATATGTATGTGTGTGTGTGTGTAAATACCTACAGATATTTCCTAACAGGTATTTATTCATCAGATCTGCTGCAAGCATTCTGCTGTTATGTATCACATGAGGAAAGAGAAAAGCCATTCTAATATTAAGTTTAAAGGGACACTGGAGGTAATGTCAAGTTCTATATACACACATCAATACCCACACGTGTGTTTTTACAAGTATCTACACCCTTAAAAAAAGAAAAGTATTTTTAAGAGTCTTTTTGTGCTTCCTTTCAGCACTTGCCTGCTGGGCAGTGCCAGCCAGCAGAGCAGGTATCTCTCTAAAGGTTTGTTAGCCTGTGGCTTGCAGCCCCAGGCTGAGGTTAGAACATGTGCATCAATGCTGGGTGACTCTTTCAGAGTAAGTCAGAGCAGCACAAGAAAGCTCAGCAGTTAAGAGCAGCACTATTATTGTCATGAAACTCAGCAGGTTCCATTTCCTGCTGCTCATACAAAACCTTCCCTCCAGATTTGGTTATCTTGCTTTGCGCGCCGAATTCTTTTTTTTTTTTTTTTTTTTTTTTCTTTTTTTTTTTTTTTTTTTTTCNCTCTGGAGGTCAGAGAAACGAGGCTGAAATAAGGAGATTTCACCACAGGTGGGGAACTGGGGGCACACGGGAGTTTGGTTTTTCATAATGACACACACTAGGAAAATCCATTCTGAGGCCATGACAGCTCCTCTTTTGCACAAAGGTTACAACTCAGTACTCCTGTCAGCCCAGGTCTGCAGGCTTCCAGGCAGATCATTAATGAGGAGCTGAGCAGTGGCTCTTAGTGAATTACTGAATTACTGAATTACAAGGGCCCGTGTCCTGTAATTGAGATGGAAATTAGAGCAGAGTCATTTCCCACGTACTTTAGAGAGGACACAGATATGCAGGGACACAAAGATGTGCATATTCATTTTAGCAAAACTGTGGGCACGAGCACGAGTTCTGTTCCTAGCCCTGGCAGGAGAAGGTGTGTGAAGGGTCAGACTGTTCCCAATCAAACCCAGGCACCAAAGGCTTTGCTCAACATTAATTCATTCCTGAACACAGGTGCCAAGCACAGGCACCAGTGACATGGGTGAACACATTCAGGAACATTTGTCCTGTCAAACACGAGCCCACTTGTTTCTCACTAATAACTGTCTTTAATTGGATGGGGTGTGATCCAGGAGGAGTTCCCTTTCCAAAGAACTACAGTAACTTGCATTTTACTAACAAGCCTTTGCCCCTGTTCTTCCCAGGAATGATAAATGTCCCCAAAAGCCCAGAGGTGCCAGCAGCTCACCAGCAGCATCTAGCCCAGTACAGGCATAAAATCCTGAAGGGGTTTGGGTTGGGAGGGGCCCTGGAGAGGCCACCTGGGGGTCCAGCTCCCTGCCATAAGCAGGGACACCCCCAAGCAGCCCAGGGACCACAGAGCCCTGCCCAGCCTGGGCATCTCCAGATGTCCCAGGGGCTCAGGGAGTGTCAGGGGCAGTCATACAGGAGGGGGGTTCACCAATAGGGTGGATGGGGTCTGTCCCTGTGGCATAGCAGAAAGCTGCAAATACGATAAACGTAAGGAAATTCATCTTTCTGCTGCAAACATTCCAGTTCCTGAGAACTGAGATTAGACAGCAGGTGAGATTCAAAGTAAACGACAGGAAATACAACTGAATTCTCTTCCTTTCCTGGCTCGTCACAGGAGGAGCTGGTTCTCAGAGATCATGGGAAACATGTAGCTCTTAAATCTTTACAGGTTTAAATTGAGACCTCACAGCTATCTTCTATTTTCCCATTTCTTGAAGTAACTTGCTGCTACTTCACCTATATACCAGGCAAGTATTTTCAGAGGGAGATGGAAGAAAAGGTGATTTGAATGTCACACTGCCAGTGTGCAATCCTCATCCAAAAGAGTCAAGCTGGAAACCTGCACTAATTTCTATAATTACCATTCTTTCCAAGCAGTTCTCTTCTAACTGAATTCTTATAATTCATTAATTCAATAATAATGAAATAATTAATTCAATAATGAATTCCATAAAAGACTTCTATATTGCAGCCATTATTCACTAGTTAGATATAGAATCTCAGGATAAATCATGTTGGGAACAAACTGAGGAGGTTTCTAGTCCAAGCCCCTGCTTTCAGCAGGATCAGCTGTGAGCTTAGACCATATTGCTCACAGCTTTATCCACTAAAAAATGGATCAAGAAGCTTCAAGGATGGAGATGAGCCAGCACTGCAGGCTGCCTGCTCCACTGCCCTGAAGGGAGAAGATGATTTTCTGTATATTTAGAATCTGGACAATGCTTCTAATTCCAGATTTACAATAATCTAATTAATAAAATAATCAAATTAATATAAATAATCTAATTCCAGATTATATTTAGCACATCCATTCTTCCACTCCCTCTATGCTGTTGGGGTTTTTGGTTAGTGTTTGAGTAGGATTTTTGGGTTTTTCTGGGGGGGGCTGCTGTTTTTTGTTTAGTTTTTTGTTTTGTTTTGGGGGTTTTTTTTGGTTGGTTGGGGTTTTTCTGTTGGGGTTGGGTTTTTTGGTTTTGTTTGGGTTTTTTTTTTTAATCTGAGCACCATCATGAGTTCCTTGTTTAGCCAAGATAGTCTCCTGATATATCTGCTTGTTCTCCTGAATGTCAGGGCAGATCCTCCCTGTGTCTGGAATGGTCTCCAGTATCAAGGCAATCCTTGGCTGAACCCATCCTTGTGAGGGCTTTTTTTGTTAGAGAGAGCTGGATCTGGGCTGGCACTGAAGTGCAAATTCAACCAGGAAATGCATAACACCAAGTATGAAACAGATATCTAAAAGTGCAATTCCTCAGAGAAGTCTTTATCAGCACACCTCCACTAAAAGCTTCAGTAATATTTCTACTGTTTAAAAGTTATTAAAAACATTTTTAAATGGATGCCACGAGTTTTGGCTTGCTGTGTTCAATCAAACCCTTTGTTATTACAATACACTGAAGGATACAGAACTTTACCATCTCTGAGAGAGAAAATTTTACCATCTCAGAGAGAAAAAGCATCTGATTTTTTCCCATTAAGATTCAGATGAAGCTGAAGCCTTCAAGCTTTGAAAGCCAAGCTTGTATTGTGCTCACACATCACATTTCCATGCTGACAATGGAAATTCAGCAAACCCTGCTTCACACCCCAGTGCCACAGGCCCTGCTCTCTCTCTCTCTGTTTTGCTTAACACAAGAGAAACAAGGTGCAGGTTCAGTGTGGGACTCATGAAAATGGGGAGATAATGAGAAACGTGTGCATTTCCCAGATGGTGAGTGATGAACACTTCCTGCCCTACCCAAGAGCAGACACAGGAAGCATCACTCTCAGCACCCAGAAGTCACTGTACTGCAGGTTTTTCTCTTTTTGTTTTCTTCTTCTTCATCCAGGTGTCAGACAGCCTGGCTGAGAAGCAAAAGTCCCCTGATTTCACAGAAATTCAACAGTTAATTTATTTCAGATAGAAAGCCCCAGAAAGAAAAGGATTATGTTTCTGATAACCTGTCTAAGCTTATTACAGTCTAACTCAGAGGTGGTTGTAAGAAAGAGGGAATTACTGGATATGCATGTCAGAGAAATGTGCTTTAGTATGGTGAGGAAATACTCATGTAATTCCTTGCACTGACTGTCATATTAACACAACCCTTAATGCCAACAACATTTATTATAAAATATTGATAATATTTTTTCTGTAAAGTCAAGTCATGAAAGTTTGGAAAGATGCCAGAGAGAAAATAATAGCCATAAGCACAATTTTATCCAGCAAAGGTTCAAATCAAAGGCTTCCAGCAGGTCATGGTGACTTACAACAGGCATGTGAAAGAGTCAGAGAGGTCAGGGACACAACTAAAGGCACAAGAGCTGAGAGCACAGCACATGGAGACATTTAGAGATAAAGGCAAGACCTGCTGTCATCTCTTTACAGAGCTATGAGAATGGATGCAGGGACTGGACTGTATTTTAATCCCCATACAATTCATAAAAACAGGGGAAACATCATTGTGTGCTCTCCACAGTGACACAGGAGCTCCTGCCAGGCTTTCTCCTTCATTGCCACGGTACAGAAAAACCCCCAAAACTCCACAAGGCTCCCTCAGAAGCTAGGGGAAACCCTACCAAACAAAAAAAAAAAAAAAATCCCCTAAAAGCATTCTGCAGATACTTCAGAGGCAGATGGGGCGATTTTGGGCTGAAGTGGAGTTTTGCAGGAATGTTCCTGCGTTGCCATTTCATAGGGAGGAAGTGAAAGAGCCAAAAGCAGATTTTAGGAAAGCTCTGGTCCCTTGTTGTTCAGAGTCAGGTCTCTCACAGACCCAGTGCCACAGGACTCTCCCAGGGGGTGGATCATTGCTCAAAGTTTGGCTTTTGGCATTCCTTGATGCTGGCTGACATTAGGCTCCACTTATTTTTCAAATCCAGAACTCCTCCTGTATTTTGAGGAGCCTGATGCTGTTCAGCCCTACTCATGCCTTACTGGTTGCAAAATTAGAACTCATTGAATTAATCAGGAACAAAAGCTAACTTGGGAAGCATCTTAACTTCAAAAAAAAAACAAAAAACAACAAATCAAAAAAAACCCCAACAACAACAACAAAACAAACCAAAAAAAAAAAAAAAAACCCAACCAAAAAAACCCCAAAAAACAAACAACCAAAAAAACAAACAAACAAACAAAAAACCCCCCACAAAACAAAACACCAAATAACTCTCAAAAAGGCCCAAATCTCAATCAAATCAGTCCAACACCAACAATGAGTCCACTAAAACCAACAGCAGGATTTTTCTCTTGGTGGCTTCATGATTTCCTTCCAGAAAACTTTTGCTTGTAGCAGAAATTAATTCTAAAACTAATTTATGATGGCTACCATTACTCTGTTATGGACTGACAACATAATATGAGAGAAAAATGTTAAAGTTTCAAAACAATATCACTGCAGCTCAAAAGCACCCACCGCTTTTTTTTTTTTTTTTT
>VZTT01054148.1:30834-56708 GCA_013400855.1 Buphagus erythrorhynchus
CTTTTTTTTTTTTTTTTTAATTTAATGCACACTATTTCCTCTCCCACAGAAACTAGTTTCTATTTCCCTTAAGTGCTAGAGAGATGGATTATCAGTAGTTGATTTCTTCAGGTCACATAAGAGACACATTTCAAAGAAATCACTTGTTTTCACAGCTCAGCTATGAAAACAGGGGCAGTCCTGCAGGGGACAGCACTGCCTGGCTGGGCACTTGAGCTCAGCTCAGATGAGGCCAGATTAACCCCAGGCAAGTTTATGCTCAACAGCCAGAGCCCAGCAAAGCTGAAAATTGGCCACACGTGCAAGACACCAACCTAAACCAAAACAGAACATTCAGGAACAAAGCATGGCTGGAATGGAGACTGAGGGAGGGTAAGGCCAGAAACCAAAGACCAAAAAGAAACACAAAAGAAGAAGTCAGAAATAGAAGCTTGAAATAATTTTGACCAGCAAATGGGACTTGGAGTTCATGGAACTTTTTGTCCTCTTTGCTTTAATAGAACTTGTCCAGTGTTGTAACCTTGGAAATTTTCTCACTTTTTTTTCTCTTATCCTCTACCAAGAGGTCTCCAGAAAGAATAGAAAATGATTAATTGCAAAATGATTAATTGAGAAACAGGTTGAATATTAGCAAATATTTATAAGCATCCTCTGTGCACATAAAATCGGATCAATTACTCATCACAAACCTACAAGAGATCAGGAAAAGAGGAGAAACCAGTTGGTGACAGTCAGCTATGCTGCTGTTCCTGCAAAAAGTTTTCCTCTGTCCTTTTACTGGACAGAATTAACTAAGACAATGCCAAAAACAAAGGGTTTTGTACAGAATATCTGGATTATTCTGGTAAGAACTAAAACCGTAAGGTTTAAGATCTATTTTTTGCAATTTCCTGCAATAATAGGAAAAGAGAATAGTTATTAAGTGAGAAAGTATTTCAAGGAACAATTGGCCATCATGCATGAAATAGAGAAAAGTATTATATTGGTAGATAAAGGCTGTGGGAGGTGAAAAAGGCAGGTCTGTTACCAGCCATGATGAAACTGAAAGAAATCCAGAAAATTAGGAAGGAAGAAGCTCTGTGAAAAGTTTTCTGCTGGGTCAGGATATGACTATTCCTCAGAGCATCATGTAAAATCCCACCAGACATTTCTGTCTACAGGGAACAAGGAGAGTGGTCCTGAATATGGATGAACGTGTATGGGTTTGAAGCAGTTTAAAGTTGAAAATAAGTAGCACTTTTGTCACTAGAAGTGTCAAGTCAGAGAATTCAGGACAACAGAACCATGAAAATTGTAGGGAACCAACATCTAATCCACCTGTGGGTCCTGGTGCAACTCTTTCACCAAGCTGAATCCCCTACCATAACCAAAGTCAGAGTGAGCAAAGAATTTTTAACTTAGGAAACTCCATGCAGGTGTCTCCCTGGTTTTCTGTGGTCTGTAAAAGCAGAATATTGCTCCAGCAATAAAAAAAAAACCAAACTCTTGCCACCCTTATGAATCTTGCAGTTCCTCTTTCCCCTCTCACTTCAGTTGTACACATACCTCAGTCTCATACACAGTTTTTCCCACTGTTGAGATTGGGAAACTTGCACTGGGCTTTACAAGTAAAACCTTGAAGATGGGTAGGCTTGCACAGAAAGAGTGAGTCAGAGTCAGGGAAATATTCCATTGAGGGAAAAAAAAAAGGATGCCCTGAAGATCAGAGATCCTCAGGGGGAGAAAGGACTTGTCCACAGTGGAGGAAAAAAGTGACTGATAATCCCAGTCCCAGCACTGGTATGTCTGCTCATGGATGCAGCAGGCTTTGGTTTTGCAGAGTTTGGGCAGTGTTTACAGTAAGACAGGAGGGTATTGGGGCTTTACATTGTCTTCACACTTTCTGTGACCCTAAGAGAGGGGTTTATGTGCCAAATGTGCATCCCTTCTCCAAATCAGACACTCACAGCTGCCAGTCTTCTTCCTACATTTGTACATTTCTACACGTGCCCTCTTGCATGGATCCTTACACAAGTTTACAAATAGACCTGGCTTAGGGGGAAACAGAAGGAGCACTGATTTTCTTTTTTTTTTCTCCACCCCCAGGGATAAGGAGCACCAGCAGTAATGCAGAGACTGGGGATTAGTGATGTGGAATACTGGAGAGAATTCCCCAGTATGTTAGGAGCATTATTAATTCAGGATATGAGAACATCAGCTAATTCCAGCTGGTCTGCTTGGTAGGCACAGCTTTTTTCTCATTCACAGCATAGTATTCCACCTATTCCTACTTCACTTTTGACTGTATTCTAAAGTCCAGTAGCATCAGGATCCCAAAAGCAAATAAAGTACCTGGAAAGCAATTCAAGTATTGTGGGACCTGGAAACAATTCAAAAGCTGTGGGACAGCAGCGTTACCCTGATGTAAATGACAAGAATGCGATTTTTTCTTTACTCAAGAGAATATTTACTGCAAGAAGGTGAAGTTCAATGAGACTCAGTAGCATGAGAATTCCTTTCTACAGGAAGCTCTGACCTAACATCTGTTACATGCATTGACACATTTAACAAATCCCAAAGGTAAGGACAGTAATTTCACTTTAAATGGGGAAAAGGCATTCCTCATCTTGTAAATGAACTGTCAACAGCTCACCATTAATAACAGGTACAAAAAAGCAACCCATCCTATTCTTCAAGGAATCAACACCACCCCTGACACTCACAGAACTTCACTGCTGGATTACTTACAATCACCAGCTGCTGTAAGTTCAAGACACTGCCCCACTTTTAGCCTGAGGCTACAGAGTTCTGAGAGATGAGACAGGAAATGATTTTCCCTGTTGCTTTTTACCCTTTTGCTGCCCTCCTCTGAGAAGGGTTTGGATGCAGCACCTCTCTGACCTTCCCAGCTCCTGACTGAGGGGATGTGATGAGATGCTGAGGGGGGCAGAATGACAAAAGCCAGCCCGTTAGATACAGAACAAATCCAGCACTGATAGCATCCCTTCCTTCCTTCTGTTCGGGTAAGAGCAGTCAGTAGATACCTCTGCCCAAGGGCAGTGCTCAGAGAGAGCGTGGAGATGAATATTTCCTGCAGCCACATCTGTGTCACTGCCAGCCTGCAGTGCTCCAAACCACCCCAGAGCTCATCTGTCTGCAGGAGGCTCTCGGGCTCCCTTTGCATCACAGCTCCTGAGCAAGCTGAGGATGTGTCAGCACTTATCACCCCCATGTGCAGCCCTGCATGCATCATTCACAAGCTATTTATAGATAATCAGCGTTGCACACGTTATTTAGTAAAAAAAACCAAACAAGCCAACACCTCTGAAACATCACAGAAAAAATGAACCCAAGCAAACAAGCAGAAATTGGGATGCTCAGGGGCCAGATTAAGCATTTCAACATCTACATCATCATCCTGGACAGATAAATAGAGTTACACTTAATTCTTTGTCTTGCTTTATATCCATGGCTGTTTTTTCACAGTGGAACTCAAGTAGGCACAAACAGCTCACACCTCCCTCAAACAGCTTGTAATATTAATTCTGTGTTTACAACAACAGCCCTAACCTAATTAATATTTATACATGCCAAGTCGCTCATAATTAGGGAGGTATTCCTGAAATATGGCGTTGTGCTTCCAAAGAATCCGACTTGCAAAAATCAAACCAAATTAAATAAGTTCGTGTTGCTTCAAAACCCCTTCCTGAGGAAACCACTTCAAATATTTTCACACAACGTGTCTAAACAAACATGTCTAAAGTAACGTTCTAGTTTGAAGAGCAGCAGGGGAAATAGGTTTTCCCCTACTTGCAAATAGTTTGCTGCATATAGAACTTTATTACAGGGGTGTCTTAAAGTACCTTTTCCTTGTCTTCTGCTGAGCCCACCTAACCAACTGAAAAGTATGAAACTGCAAGACACAGGCACGCAACAAGTGAATTTTGTCAAGAAAAAACTGCAGTATTTGCAGCTCTGTTGGTCAACACAAAAAACACTTCTGACCTGCAAGTATCTATCAGAAAGGGACAAGAATTCAAAGTTCTGGAGGGTTTTGGTTTGGTTTTTTTTTTTTTTTTTTTGGTAGCAGACATACGCAGTCACACACAGCAACCCCAAAGCAATCGAGCCTCCTCTGGTTTAACCTCAACCACGAGACACCGCTGTCTGTTTTCTTTCTCAAAAAGACTCACGTCACTGAGCAGCGAAAGGGGAACTTGCAGAGTTTGTGATGAGGAGACACGATAAACAGCTCAGCTCCCAGGGCTGCTGCAGCAATAAAAGGCAGCAGCAGAGGCAGCAGCTGCCACTCGCAGCTGCAGCACCAGCGTGTGCCCCAGGAAAATGCCAGGGCTCTTCTTCTCCCACAGCAACATGGCTGAATTAAATGGAAAAGAAGGCTGCAAGCTTGCAGAAGGCAAAGTCCATAAAAAGAAGCAAAAGGCTTTGTAAGTATATACGACTTACTGTAAAATTTCGTGTATTGGAAGTGAAAATAGCACTCCGCTCATCTTGGAGATTAGGAATTAGCACTGTGGTTCAGGCTAAATGAACAAAACCTGCTCAAAGCCCAGCACTGCAATGTCTCTAAAAAAAGCTTGAGCTGAGGCATACCAAGTAATTCACTACTTTAAGTAATCATAAATAGAATATGGATACACTGGGGGCCTCAGTCTTTTTTTTAAAATTACTTTGATATGTAACTGCCCAGACTTCAGTCATAGGCTGGAGCTGTCTCTGTTTGAAAGCTTGAAGAAAATTTAAATAGAAGTTAAGTGCAACTGCAATTCTAATGGATCTTTAAATTGTCTGTTCATTGTTTCAGTGGGGCAGATCTCAAAAGTTATTTGAAATGCATGGTGCCACATATTGAATCTGGGATCAAGACTTCCAACTCTAGGAATGTCATGTAAGTACAGAAAAACACCAAGTTATGAAATACAATCATAGCTAGATTACTGGATAGTAAATTGCTTCATTTCTAAACTACCTTCTAGAACAACAAATATTGTAAAAAGACCTAGAATTTCCAAAATTCATGAACATTAGTAATTAGAAGCTACTCATGGAGTTAAAGATTTTTAATTAGTGATTTGATATGTTTGCATCAAACAGTGAGGGAGAAGACACTTCAGTTAAATCCATTTTTTGTCAGGGGGACATTGTAACTGCTCTCCAAAGTTTTACAAGAAAAAATACATCTCACTTAAATGAGGAGTAGAGGTATTACCATTCTTATTGCAAAAATGTGGAAACAGAAGTACAGGTACAAAATAATTTTATCAGTGACAGTCAAAGACTATTTTCCTGGGAACAGAATTCAAGATAACATGATAGTTCCATACTTTTTCCATCTCTATTTTTCTCAACATGGACTGTCTCCAGGATCTCAGGTTATGACAAAGACATAAATTTAGTAAAATGCCTGGTACATATTACCGGAATATAATAATAAATTATAAAATTTGTCTCCTTCAGGCATATAAACAAAACTCCATGGTTTCTTGCCTAAAGCCTTTTCTTTTTCTTGTCACCTTAGGCTTTCTGCAGAGGAAGTTATTCAGTGGTCACAATCTTTGGAAAAGCTCCTGGCCAGCCAAAGTAAGTCTGTCACTTCAGTATGACTTTGTTCTTACTCTGAGGACAACATTTTATCTAATCTCACCAAATAGGCAAAGCTGCAGCATTGTATAAACACTGTCAGACAATGGGCAGCTACACCTCAGTTTTTTACAGCTCTAGTGTAACATGGGCACTGCCACAGCTTGACTTCCAAGCTGGGTTTTGGGGTCCTTTTCCATTTTCAGTATAGCAATTAACTCCCAAGTAGCTCATTTTGATCAGTCTTCAATCCCTAAGATAAGACATTAGCTCAATCTGGAATTTTCTGTCCACTTACACCCTAAAACAATCAATTTAGGAAGGACTAGAATCCATTGTTATAGGATCAGATCTAGATCTAAAAACACTGAACATAATTAGGGAGACTCCCATCAGCCTCAATATTAGAATATCTGCAGTATGTTGAAGAAGGGAAGAGCGGTGTATTTTGGCAAGATTTTACACCAGATTTCAATACAACTCCTGCTATTTATTCTGTCCTTCCTGGTCACAAGTACCATACAGCAAATGATGATTTATTTTTATTTAGGTGGCCAGGGTGTCTTTCGGGAATTCCTGAAGTCCGAGTTCAGCGAGGAAAACATCGAGTTCTGGCTGGCTTGTGAGGATTACAAGAAAACCAAATCTGATCACTTACATGGCAAAGCAGAGAGGATTTATGCTGAGTTTGTTCAGTCAGATGCCATTAAGCAGGTATGTATGTATGTGTATATTAAACAGGTATAATATATATTATAGTATTATATATGCAATATATGAAGCAGCTATAATATAAATTATAAGGTATTATATATAAAATATGTATATTAAGCAGGTATGTATGAAGGGAGAAGTGTGGCTGCTCTGAGGTGCTCACACACACTCTCTCAGTTGCATAAGAAGGTGACAGACACTTTCAGGTCCCTCCTTACATCAGAGCTGTCTGCAGTGTGGCATTATCAGATCTCCCAAGCAGTCACAGGGAGCAGGCAGAGCCATGGATGCAGGACTCCTCACTGAGCCACACCAGCTTGAATTGCTGACAGCCTCTGGAGATTCTTCCTGTTTGCTGGTGGAAGCACTACAGAACATTTCTTGCCTTTTAAAATATGTCAACCTTCTGGAAAAGTTAAAGTTCTTAACTTTGATCATGTTTAAACTGGAGACATTCAACACCGGATTTCTCTTAGTAACTGGAGGCTGTTCCTCAAAGCTGAGCTGTATTAATTCTGACTCCAGAACAAACTACATTTCTGTAGTGAACCATTTCTGTACCTAACTGGGTTGCAGGTATTTGATTTCCCCCAATCCACAGTTCTGACATTGAACTATCATAGAGTTCTAAGGTTGCAAATGCAGGTATTGGCAAAGAGATCTAGAAAGAGACTACATTTAAAGTTAAGTTTTTAATGGCATTTATTTTTTTTTCTATTCCAGATCAATATTGACTATCAGATGAGGGAAGCAACAGCCAAAATGGCTCAAGACCCAACCCACACAAGTTTTGATGAAGCCCAGAAGACAGTGTACATCCTTATGGAAAGGGATTCGTATCCCAGATTTTTAAAATCCAAATCCTACCTGAACCTTTTGAACCAGCTGCAAACCAACACTTCAAAATAAAGTGTCTGAAGCAGGAAGAGCCAGGCAGACTCTGTCAAATATCCTGTGAAGAGATCCACAATGGTGGCTGGATCTTGCCAAGGAGAATCCCTGTCTTGGGAGGAGGAGTGTGAGGGAGATGCAGACAGCTCCATGGCCCATGGATGCAGGATAAAGCTGAGGCTGCCATAAGGGTGGGAGCAGCACAGGGAGGAAATCCTCCCCTCCCATACACCCTGGGGACAAGGCAGGCCATGGAAAACCATGTTTGACCTGCACTGTGAACACTGAACTGTGTCTTACATCCCAAAGAACTGCTGATTGTTAGGAAGTGCAAGACTCACGAGCTGAGCACTGGGAAAAGATTATCCAGTTCAGGAGAAAAACCAGGATGACTGACAATTTTGGGCATAGCAAGAAAATGCCAAGACAAGACTGACATCTCTTAAAAACCTATGGAGGGTTAATAAGTGTGAGTGTGAGCTCCACAACAACTCCGTGCTGTGTAAATGTATTCTAAATTGACGTGTCAATCAAAATCAGTAGGGTTTAAATTATTTAAGAATTATATAAGCTGTATTTTTATTAAGTTTGTATTCAACAGGCAGGTATGTAGAATCTTTGTTGTTTAATTTATTGAAAAATAAGTAACTATTCGTTAAAATACAGTTAAAAATAAAGATTTATAGTGGTTTTACATCTTATTTGAAGTGATTTTTCCATTGTAGTTACTGAAATATTGAAACACAAAATTCCTCTCCCTGTGCTACTACTTCTCATCTCCATAGTCAAATACTAATTTGACCTCCAGCACTTCTCTCTTTTTGCCCATTTTACACAGCCATAACCTGAGTTCCCTGGGGCAGGTGATACTGACTTACACAGACCCATCCTCACAACCCCCAAAAAAGAAAAGTTGTGATTATGTTTGAAATGTATAACTAAGAACGAGAGCACTCCCAAAACTCAAGTGTTTGAGACCTTGTGACATTAGAGCTTACAACAAAAATAAGTCAAAGAATGCCTTGGTTTTATGAGTTCCCATCATGAGACACTGGTATCACATGGGTGGCAAGATAAGATTTTATCTCACCCTTGCAAATTTTCCACTTTTCCAGAATAACAAGAGCTTTGTGAGCCCCACTCTGCTCTGTACCAAAGGGAGAAGCTATAAATCCAGAGATGTCACCTCTTGGTGAGAACAGACCATGTTCTTATTGCCACCTTTTGGGGACTTTGGGACCTCCAGGGGAGAACCAAAATCTGTGTCAGAAGCAAAACAGCTGGAAGGGACACAGCAAAGTGCCAACCTCCCCTCTCACCTACTGTAGCAGCTGGAAGCCATTCCAAATATCATCTTCCTTTCCAGGCTAGCAAATGCAGAAGACCAGACCCCAGCCTTGCAGTATTATTTTATTTTATGTGTTCTTGAGAATGTCTGACTGCAAAACCTGAATGCTCCTGGAATAACATAAACCAGTCTCCAGTTGGCATTCTTGCATGAATTAGTTTTCCAGGGTCACTAGGAATAAATCTAATTGCTGTGCAGTAGGAATAACAAGAGTGCCTCCCACACAAGGTGCATCACCATGTTTGCTCTGACACAATTTACAGGGAACAAATGTCTCTGTTTGCAGAACTTCCAGCTCAGAGAAGATAAAAGAGAACTTTGAAATATCAGCTACCCTCTAAACAGACACTGCACCCGAATAACATTATTCTTTTAACTGTAAATCCTTTAAATTATTATGGCCCTAATCTTCCTTTGCTCCCCCCTGAGGTTTCACAGCTTTGCTATGGTTTAGCCAAACACCCATATGAAGTTTCTGACTGAAATAATATTTCATAGCATGAATAGTTAGGATTTTTATTTATTTTTGAACAGCTTGTTGCTAGCAGAGGAGACTGTCACAGCAATGTCACCAACTTATATTACACAGTTAGGACAGACCAGAGTTTCTGAGGAGGGAAGAATGGACTTTTGTCTTTCTTCCACAAGTATCTATTCCTGCTTCATAATTTTGTAGAGTGAGAGAGCAGAAAAGTATTTTTCTTCTTCGAAAACAAACTGTTTCATCCTGCACAACTCCCCTGTGGCTATTTTTAAATCTCTCACTTTATTTGCAGTACAAACCCAATATCAACAAAGGTCAATAGCCCAGGTTGAGAACTCCAGAGAGATTCCAGCCCACTCCAGCAGCCCTGACAACAGGACCACATTTCACCAAGCAAGTAACAGCACAGCAGACATTCAGGCCTGGCTCAGGGATGCTGAAGCCCAGGATTATGTGTCTGTGTCTGCAGCAGCCCTGTCCAAAGTAGTTTTTTTCTTTTTTTACAATGTCTGAGGGACCTGGATGGCTGAGAACTCACAGGACTCTGAGCTTTGTGTCACCCCTGGCTCAGGGACAAGGTGGGTGCCCTCATCTCCCCCCTCTTGTGCTCAGCAACAGCCCCAGCATCACACGTTGGTTTCACAGCTGTGGGCTGGGCCTTTTTTTAAAACTAGATTTCACCTTCCCTCTTTGGAAAAGATGCACCACAAGAGAATGGAAATTTGCTGTTCCGTTCAGTCTCTAAAACAATCAGGTTGGCCACCAGATACAGAGCAGTGCAGGAAAACAGGATGCAGTACATGGAAAAGCTTTAAGATTGGACAGTAGTGACTCAGACTTTTTCTTTAAGTTTCTACCTTAGCCCTGATAAAACACTTTCATTGTTTGTTAGTGTTCCAGTGGAAAATCAATCACTGCACCATCTTCAGGTACACTTTTGAAGTGTATTAACTTCTATTCCAGATCAATATTGACTATCAGATGAGGGAAGCAACAGCCAAAATGTCTCAAGACCCAACTCACACAAGTTTTGATGAAGCCCAGAAGACAGTGTACATCCTTATGGAAAGGGATTCGTATCCCAGATTTTTAAAATCCAAATCCTACCTGAACCTTTTCAACCAGCTGCAATTTTGAAGTGAATTAACCCCTCTCTGTTGCAGTTTTCTTTATGGAAGGACTCAAGAGTCCAGCAGACCCTGAATGTGTATTTAGAAGACTAGCTTTGACCTCGCTGATTTGGAAAACTTAATTACCCAAACCAGATATTTTTAATATTATCCTAAATAAAAACATGGTATAGCACAGTATAAATCTCTCCTGTCTATTGAACAGGCCACCCATGGAAACATTGCATTATTATGAACACTGAAACAGGAAGGAAATTAAAGCTGAGATGGTGGTGAACAGTTCAAATTCACCACCACAGACTCCTCAGTGCCACCCATGCCTGCCCACGCTCTGAAGCAACAGGCTTTTCACATGTCACCTTCTTTATGGTTGTGAAATGAGTTTGAAAAGAAAAAATAGATAGACCATGGAAAAATTAGATGCTCTCATCTTCCATTCATAGACATGAGTTGGTTGTATCAGAGTATGTAATGTCTACAGATGAAGCTTTTTGAAATTAAATCTTTAGTCATTAAACAGAGGCAGAAATTGAAAAACAATTTCTTGCTTAATATTCATTGGATGATAAAAACTTGTCTTGGACGCTCAGAAGCAAAGTCAGAGGGGACTTGAGGTTATCCCCTGGCTTTGTTTGGGTGGATAAAGCCTCAAAGGTTTTAGTCACTGAAAGGGGATTTACATCAATCAAGAGCCAATGTGCCTATTTTGGAAGTAAACACATTCCCCCTCATTTCTCAAAACATCCCCAGAAATTACCCTCTTGAAAGACCCCAAAGATGATCAACATTTACATTCTACTGAGCACTTCCCTTCCATTTCTTCATGGGCCACACAGCCTTAAAGCACTTATCCAAACTCGTTCAGTGACCTGCTCTCACGTGGTCCTTTTCACTAATAAAGTTAAAAATAGCTTGAGTAGAGCATGAAATGCAGAAATGTAAACTTTCCAGGACCACTCTAGTCTTGTGTTGAGAGAGAAAAAGAAGAGCAGATTAGCAGTGTTTCTCTTCAAAATCTGTGACACAACAAAGTACTCAAGTGGCAGCAGCAGCTGCCCACAAACTCAGCATCACTGCAGTCACAAGGGGTTTGGGGTTTTTTTCAAGTCACTGTGGCCAGAGGGTTTCTGCTATTAGAGGGCTAACTTTAAAAATAAAACAAGATAAACACTATCTGCATAACACTAATAACTCAGCAACCCATGATTTCCATACCACCTATGGAAAAAGTCTGTAATGTATTTACTGTGGTAAGTGGTTTGTCAACCATGAAGGTCAAGAAGGCAGCTTTAGATACAGAGAAGAGACTCAGTTTTGAACAGAATTTGACCAGCCACGAGTTTGGGAACATGCTCATTGTTTCTGCTAGTCTGAGGAAACTGTGGGCACAATCTGGGTGTTCAAACAAAGCCCAAAGTCCAGCCAGGAACTCTCCAGGTGCTGGAACAAACATCTGGAGGGAAGGGGGGCCCTGGACTAACACAGTGTGACTCAGCCCACACTTTAATCAATAATTTGACACTGAGCTATGACAAGATGAAGAACTGGCACCTTCCAAAGGAGGACACCCCTGTGGGGGGTGTACAAAGCCCTGCTCAGTGCTGAGCTGTGTGGAAGTGTGGATGCAGAGTCTCACAGAGCTCGGGATCCAAACCACAGCACACCTCTGACTGCAGGGCTAGGGTGAGGGCTCCTGTAAAAACGAGTCCAAGCTTCTCATGGCATGATTTCCTCTGCTACTGAGATGGCCACAGAGCATCAGGCTCACACCATGACATCAGTTTTTAGGAATAAAAAAGGAACAGGAAGGTCACAGAGTACAACTGAGGGCAGGTTTCCAGAAGTGCTATCTAGACTCCAGTCTGCTCTCACTCAGCAGGACAATGGTTAATAGAGTTTGCAGAAATGGGTCACCATGTAAGATTTGTCCAGCTTTATTGATAAAACCTGAAGACATGAATATAGAAATTATTCAAATTCCTCATGCAGTGACTATTAGCAGGCAATGCCAACTTCTACCCAGAAACAAAAACCACTCTATCTCTATATCTGCAGACAACTTATTGGTTGTTTTGACCTAGTGCAAAGACTGAAACTGTCAACACTGTTCCCTGCACCCCTGTGAGCAGAACTTTGTTGCACAGAAGACCTAACTTTTAATGAGGTTTTTTTCAAATATATAGCAAGAAAGTTCCCAACACGATTTCTCAAAATCACCAAGATGAAATTAGAGGAACAGGACCCTTCTCTGGAAACACCTATGGCTGAACTGAGAAGCTTAGCTCAAGAACACTGAGCTGTACTAAATTTTGTACTTATTTCTGTACTAAACCCACTCAAGTAGCAATGAGGATGAGCAGCAGCCACATCCACTTTGTGCTCTCCTCAGGGTTAACAAAGACCTCTCAATATTTCACTGCTTTCCCTGTGTTTGGGCCTGGATCTCCAGGCATATCCTCAGTGCTCCTATTTAACACATCCTTGTAGGAAATAATTAGTACAAGGGTGGGAGGGGAGAAAACCTGAAAGAACACAAAAATTAAGGAAGGTGATGCTAGGTGAGTGAGTGCAGGAAAGGAAACGAAGGCTGAGCAAGAACTCCTCTGGGAGATTTATTCTCAGTGATAAGAAAAAGGGCTGCAATCAACATGGTCAACAGACCTTGTCTAAACTGGCAGCTGAGGGTTAATCCCTAGAAAAAGCACAGCTCTGACAATTGCTAAATTCAGCTGCTCTGATGTGATACAGCCATTTTCTCAGTTTGATACTTCTCCACATCCCTTATTTTCTCTCTGGAAAGCACATCCAGCCAGCCACGGAATAAACCTGCAATAACTGATTCCTGTGCAGCACAACCCTTCTCCCTCAGCGTGACACCAGATGACATCTAGTGGAATTGGTGTGCAATAGGAGGAAGGGTGGGATTTGGGTTAAATCGTGGGATTTGTGTTAAATCGTGGGATTTGTGTTAAATCGTGGGATTTTGCAGAGCAGCAGCACACCTGGTTACAACCAAACTCTCCACACTTAAGGACTTTAAATATTCTGGAAAGGGAAGTAGGTGGGGAACCTTCTGGGTATCAAGCTGTAAGTGGTGGTAGTGGAAAGAGCTGGCACAGAGAAACACATAGCAAAACCGTTTTGGCAACTCATTCAAATTCAAATTTTTTCTTTAGAGCAAGGTGAAGGATACAACAAAACATGAAATTAGTAACAAATCCTGTACCTAAACACTCCTCCTTCACCCCCCCACCAGGCATGAGAGGTTTGCAGAAGAATTTTCTTCAGCTTAATAGTAAAAACAAACTTAGGGAGAAAACCCTGGGATGAGTTTATTTCAATTTTAAGCGATATTACAGCACTTTCTAATGCCTGCAATACAGGAAAGAAAATGTTTGAACACAAAGCCGTTGGTTACTGATTCTCAGTCACTGCACAATTTAACTTTACAAAGATAGGATCTTATGTGGTCCCCTGAACATCAGCTGATGGAAAAACCAAACCCTAAATAGTTCATTATCATTCATTTTAATAATGAGATTTTTAGATGAGTTTTACTTTAATGCAAATAAAGTTTAGAGTAAAAATAAGGTATATTTAGGCTCTTGCAAAAGAATGTGCATAAGCTCTGTGTAGATCAAGTAGTTAAACGCTGGTACAAATCACTAGAGACTATCAACAAAATTGGGATTTTCATTCTGTAACTTTTCCAGAGTCACAGTTATTAATAGAGGTGCTTTTTTTCTTATTTTAAATTTAATAAGTTGCACAAATGAGATTCTTTATGAACATATTTTAACATGTCAGGTTCTGGCCCTCAGATGCTTTAGTGTATAACTGCCTGTATATAAAGCATTAGAATTATGAGGAGGTGTGGGACAAACACCTCACTGTTGTGATTATTTGAACAATCAACTCAAGTTAATTTCCTCCTGCCCATTCCCATTAGAGGAATGGAGCAAAATACTCCAAAATCCTGTGTACAAAGAAAACAGAATGAGATGTAATGAAATAGCAATCCACAGAAAATAGATCCCTGTGATATTTGCCCTTCCCTAAGCACAGGCCAAGGTCTGTGTGATGCTGCCCTGCTCTGACAGCAGGTTCTGCTGGAGGTGAGCACACCACACACATTTCCTCCCCAGCAGGACAGTGCTGTGGGAGAGGGGATGCACATCTCAAACACAAAGCCTGTTTACCAGTAGGGTGAGCTGCAATAAAATAAATGAGTGCACTGCATTGCTGGAGTGCCTCAGTTTGAGTTCCAATCCTACACAATTCATGCTTTGCCTGGGAGGCTCTGAGAGAGGAGAAGAAGATGAGTCAGAGCAGAGAGATAAGCTTGAAAGAAATATCAGAGCACAGAGCTGGGCTGTCAGAGGGAGCAGGACGTGACCAACCCTCCCCTCCCTAGAGGGTCACCCTGTGCCTTGCAGGCAGTGGCAAATTCCCAGAGACCCCAAGTCACAGCCACCCCAGGAAGGACAGAGAGCCCTCCAGAAAGATCCCCTCCCCTCCTGTGACTGATTTGCAGTGCTGCTCTCAAAGCCCCAGCACCACTGTAAATCTTGTCAGTCAGTCTTTGTCACTCTTCCAGTGACAAACAGCAGCTTCAGAGCTATTGCACTGCACAGCTCCCTCCAAACACTTGATGAGTCCCAACTGAAAATGAAGCCATAACCTGAGCAACAGCTGTAAGAAAAGTGACAGAGGACCTCACACAAGTTTAAAAAGTTTTAACATTCCTCAGATGCTGTGCAGTAGCAGGCTGGCCAGGTAGGAGCACACAAAAGCCTGACACTGATGGGTCAGAGCAGAAGAAGTTTCTCCCAGAGCACTCCAAAGTGCTTCATAATGCTGCCTGTAAGAAGACAGTTGGTCTCAGTGCAAGGGTACTCATGCTTTTTGTCTCATTTCAACATGGACCTCAGATTTCATAGAAGGAACTTTGATAAGGAAATGGAACACATTAGTCACAGGACTTGGACAGCACATGCAAGATTTCAATGAGGTAAATACAGCTTTGTGTCACAGCAGCTGATCAGTGGGGATGGCAAGATCACTTCAGTGCTAACAGGCTCTACCAGTGCAGCACCAGAGCCCAAAGGAGCATTTCTGATGGAAACCACGGGCACTGCTTGTCTGTGATGTGCATGAAAGAGGAGTCAGGCACTAGTGCAAGCAGCATAGGCACACACTGTGGGTACTAAGACCATCCAAACTAAGAGAAAGTAACAAAGCAAAAAAAGTCAAGAAATTTGGAAAGCTACCCTGGCAAATGCAACTACTAAATGAAGCTTTTTAATCAATGGAAACAGCCCCAAAAGAAGTCTCTGTAACTGAGATTTTGCACTTTGAAACATTATCAGGGAAGTGTAGCACAGGTGGGGGAACATCTGTTTTTTCTCTTGGCATGTAAAGTTCTCAGCATTGTAAAGGCATTCATGTTGAAATGTTTCTGATGTATACCCAACTTTAGCCCTATTCATGTGAATATTTTGTGTAATAGTGCAAAATAATCTGAATAACGTTATATGGGCAATCAGAACTTTTATATAGCAGTTTCTCTCTGCTGAAAGTTATGCTGTGCACTAAAAGCTGTGGCATTTTGCAGTTAACAGATTCATTGGCACAAATAAGGGTGCTGAAAAATCAAAATGCATGTTGTAGTTTGGAAGGTAAATAAAGCACGTTCTTTGATGTACTAAATCAGTTTTCCTGATATTTCTACAATACAAAAGCAGTTAAACAGTCACTTCCAGATCAGTACTGCTTATATGTTTTACAGACACGAATAACTCCAGCACTGAGATGCATTTGTCACCAGTCAGGCAATTCCTTCTGCAGAAGAGCTGTGGCCATGTGGCTCTGTTTGATCTGCAGTCCTGCAGGAAGCACACAGCTCCTGCACACTAAAGAACTTGTGGTCTTGTGGCAATAACACCTTAGAACAAGCAAAGAGAAAGGACACTACATAAATATTGGGTGACAAGAGCTCCATGATCCAAGTCAAGTTGTCTGAGCCCTGCAAAGCTGCGAGGAGCCGTTAGGATGTAATTCCCATTTACATTAGTTAAGATGTAATTTCCCATTTACATTAGTTAAGATATGTAATTTCCCATTTAGAACAGATGACAGGACACTTTATAGGACACTGTGACAGGTAACAGGCTGCTCCTGTGGGGGTTGGACAATCCTAAACTAACACCCTGCTCCAGGGTGTGCTGCAGCTTTTGCACTGCTCCTGTCTTGTTTTAGGGTTAAGTCACTGTCACTGCCAGCAGAAACACAGAATGTCAGACTAATGAAACACAGGCCAAGCCTCAGTGAGAAGATGTTCCAAATCAGCACTGGTAAAGATAAAATCAGCATGCTCTGTTCCTTGGTCCATTAGGAAATGAGTCTGACTTAGAAGAGAGAGCCACAAAGCCCTGGATGTGTGTGCTTGGAAAATGTGAGTTCCCAACAAGTTCAAAGCTTCTAACTCAAATTAAAATGGCTCCTCAGAGCAATAACATTTCCTTACACAAAAGTCACTTTGTGCAGCCATCACCTGAAGAAGAAAATTAATAATTGACACTTTGAATTCAGATGAATGTAGCTGAGCTAGATTACTTAATATTGCTTCATCTTTCCTGAGCATCTCTGTATAGTAAAAAACCTATGTTAATTTCTCCAGGTTTCAAATAAGCCACAAAGGCTGCATTTCATTTACATTTCAGTGGATAAAAGATGAATAATTGCAACATGAAAACACCCAAAAAAGAGGGCATTGGGCAACATAGCCTAAAATAAGGTGTTAATAACCAAATGCCAGAATTTATTGCATAATTTCATCTTCAATGTGGAATCTTGTGTAGTTTTAAAAGGTTACTTTTAGGCAGAGGGTGAGAGGAGTAAATTCTAGTGGAATGATTCCAAAGTCCCAAAGACCTGGCAGAGAACACAGCTGAGAGAATTCTGGAGCAGGCAGTGGCCACTGGCAGTGCTGCAGGGAATGTGAGCAGGAGCTGCAGGGAAGCAGTTGGGCAAAGCTGTGAAGTTTCAATACCCTGCAGGAAATGGGCTGGTAAGACTCTCATATAACATAAAATTGAATATAGGCCTCAGAGAAACAAGGTAAACAACACTAAAGGCAAAGGAAACATTTCACAGCTTCAGAAATCTGGAGATAAAACCTTGTACTGTGTTTTACTGCGTGCTTCAGCTGGAAGGAAAAAATTAGTCGTAGGAATAATATGTGCCAGTCAACCCCAAATCTGAAAGAAACTCCAAGTTTAAATAAATAAAGCTATTTTGATTTCAGGCAGGTCTATACAAACTTACAGCCCAGTATAAATTCAGCATTTGGCATTGCTTGAAAGCCAAAGGAGAAGCACTAAAAATGCCCCTTGTCACAAGAGATTTTTTAAATTTTGTCTTTTTTAGATAAACATTTTTAACTGCCTCATCCTAATAGACTGCACTCTCTTTTATGGCTATCATATCTATATAAAGGCAACTTTTATATGACTTTTATTGACTTTGAGATACACACTGGACAAATATCAATGTTAATCTCACTTAACAACTTACTCAGCATTGTCCAGTTTACACTGAGTTCAGATCTCTGATCCTGGTCACCCTGAGCTTTCAGGGGAAAAGAGACATCCAGTTTCATTCTGCTTTGAGTCAGGCTTCAGTCTCCTTTCATAATTGGAGAAGCAAAGAGGGAAAATTATTAACATATCTATTCTTCCCTGAGAGACATTCCACTGCCTGGAAACTCATTGGGTTGTTTTTTTTTTTTTTTGTTTTAAGTTCTCATATGTTACAAAATATGTTTTCGTCAAATGCTTCAGAAATTACTCATAGATAAAGATCAGATGTACAAAATAAGAATACTGTTAGAACTGATTGCACTGCTATATGTATAAATTATGAGTTTTTATTTAGAGAAGGCCAGAGCTCAGCAGAGCAGATTCAAAACTCACATATTTTCCATGTTTAGGAGAATGAGGCCAAATACTTGCTGGCTTTGCAAGATACTCAGAGCAGAAGAAAACAGGATCAGTTCTAAGTAAGTAAGGATAAGAATCCTGTGTTCTGCAGTCCATGCAGCTGAGTGGGAGAAAAAAACCCCTCAAAATTCACAGTGGAGGTTTTCATTGTGAGCTTAAGGTGGTGCAAAAGAGAGCAACGCCTTCAGAGCTGCCCAGGTGAGCCCCTGGCTGCAGCCCCTTCCTCCCAGCACACCGGGAACATCCCACTGGGAGCCCCAACGTCCCACTGGGCACTGCAATGTCCCACTGGGAACCCCAACGTCCCACTGGGAACTGCAATGTCCCACTGGGAACTGCAATGTCCCACTGGGAACTGCAATGTCCCACTGGGAACTGCAATGTCCCACTGGGAACTGCAATGTCCCACTGGGAACTGCAATGTCCCACTGGGAACTGCAATGTCCCACTGGGAACTGCAATGTCCCACTGGGAACTGCAATGTCCCACTGGGAACTGCAATGTCCCACTGGGAACTGCAATGTCCCACTGGGAACTGCAATGTCCCACCGGGAGCCCCAACATCCCACCGGGAGCTCCTTTCATGTTCCACAGGCAGGGGAACACACTCACCCCCTGGATTGAGTCTGAGTCCAGATTTGGGAAGAATTAGAATTGGAAAGATGGATGTTTTGGGTCCATCCTTTAGAAGGATTCATGTGGTGCATAAGGGACGTGGCCAAGTGGCTCCTGCAAGTCCCCAGGTGCCACCAGGCTCTGTGGGGCCAAGCACTGCCAGGAGTTTGGGGGATGTGTCCCACTGGGGTTGGGAGAGGGCTGCCATCCAAAATGCCTTCATTCACACAAAATGTCAAGACTAATGAAACATTCAGCTGGCAGCAGGTCAGACACAGAACTGATTTCTTGGGACAGCCCCCACAGCAGTGCTGAGGAGCACCTGAGCACCCCTGGAACTGCAGTTTGGGGGAAGCTGGGGGTACAAACCCAGGCAGGGTTTCCAAATACTGGGTGAGGATTTCTGCACCATGGTGGTGAGGGGAGCCACTCACACTGGAGGGGTATGAGAAGTGAAAAATAGCTCCCACAGGACGCTATAGTTTAAATTTTTGAATCCCAGCTATAAAGCCTTAGTTATTTTTGAAGATTTTGTTTTCCAGTGTAATATGTGTACTTCAGCAAATCCAATCATGTTGCAAATCATTGCAGCAAGACATTTACTATCAGCACAACAGCTATTAAAGGGGCATTAATGTAGATCATAACAACCTATTCCCTTGATATTTTCCTGATTTTTAAAGGAAAGTAAAAAGGTTTTCCTCTGTGCCAGCTGCCCCATCAGGCAGGGTTCTTTCTGCTTCACAGAACAATGCTAAAGACAAATAATCAGAAATGGAAATAAGATGGCTCTCCTGATGAAATTCAGGGAGACAGATGAGATTGTCACTCGTTCTATACAAGTGCTATTGCTGGCAGAGAGGAACAATTATCTGCGTCAGGAACAGCAAATATGACTCAGAAATAGCTTGTAAGGAGAGAAAAAAAATAGTAATTCAGAGAACTAGAGATTCCCACTCCCCATAACCACATGCTTTATGAGCTCTTACAAAGAGAAGGCTAATAGCTCACAAGAAGGAAAAAAAAAAATCTTTTAGTGGCAAGAGTTACTAGAGAGTTACTGACACCACAGTTCAATAGTGGTAGAATTTCTCTTACTCTCCATTTGTTTGACCATGTCAGCCTGAGAAAACAATCACCTCATCACACCATGTACTTTTTCAGAGAAAGAGGGAACTGTATCAAGTTATAAATAAATTACAAATCATTACCAATTTTAAAAAAAGCTACAGAGCAGGTAATGGCTGTTCTGCTGCAGAAATCTATAAAGCATCATGCAGCACTCATACCAAAGCCAGACTTGATTTTAATTTCAATTTTAAAAAGCCCTCTGTTACTAAGTAGCTGTTGACAAAATTACAGATGCCATGAAAAGCAAGTACTCAATGAGAAAGGATCTTACTCCAAATTTGGCTGACACATAATGGAAAGCACCCACTGGAATACATCCCCTGTCCTTTCTTTTACTAACATAAACGTAAGCATTTTTTCCAAGTTACCAGCATTGGTGTCCTAAAACTGCAATGCTTGAAAACCAGTTTGTTGGTGTAAATGGAGCTACATGCACTTAAATGGAGATACTGCCCTCAAACATTTGTTTTTCCTTAAATTGTTTAGTCTCTCACCTCACTACTTCCATGCTCTTTCCCAGAATCAGGCAGGAGACTCCTACAAGCTTATGAACTTATTGCTTAAGAATAGCAAACATGAAAGTAAAATCTGATTTTAGCCACTTCCAAGGTGGTGTAGGTTAGTAATAATGTGTCATGCTGCATTGTAAACAGCTGGTGGGAGATGGAAGTCTCTTCCAGCTAAGATTGCATTAACCTTTCGTTATTTACCTTATGCTTGGAGCTTATATTCAGCTCTCAGATAAGTCAACCTAGATGTTAAAGGCCTTCAAATATTACAATAAGATCTTGTGCCCCAAAGACTTTGCTACTAAATACAAACATCAATATTTCCCAAATTCTATGATGATTCCTGTCTCTACAGAAGTTGCTGTCTAGAAAGGCAGTACTTTACTTGTGTCTCTCCTAAGCACAGTTTAAATAAGTGAATGCCATTTCTAGAGGAATTACATGGAGCACCTTGAAATGGAACTGCATTTGTTACAGCAAGAAAAACATGTGTCTCAGCATAGCAAGCACAAGATCAAGGAGACACAGGAAAGCCTTTTAAAATGTAAGTTCCATACAGCTCATATTTAAATTAGGGGACAGATTTTCAACAAGGTAATTAATTTTTTTATACTTTGAGCCACAGCTAATCCTGCAATAATGACCTTTTTTCTAAAGGGTGTCTTTGGAGGAAGTGCTGCAATGGTCCCAAGTCTTTTGAAAATCTGGTAACAAGTAAATGTGAGTAATTGTGTGTTTGTGTCCCAGATGGATGGCTGAGAAAAGTTCCCACAAAGCAAAATCAATAACTCATGCTGCCTTATACACAACTAATGCAAAACACCTTTGTGACATGCCTAGCAAGCATTACACTGGAAATAAACAGAGCATGCTGCAAATGCTTTCCCAAACTTGCCATTTGTGCAATCCCACTGATTCCTTCACAGACATGTGATGAGGGCATGGTTTGTCTGCCACATCCCCACTCAGAGCACTGAATAGCACCTTCCATTAGTGACAAAAAAGTGACAAAGTTCACTTGGGAAATCCTGCATGCCCCAAAGGCACCACAGAATGGCATATCTGAATAGCACCTTCCATTAGTGACAAAAAAGTGACAAAGTTCACTTGGGAAATCCTGCATGCCCCAAAGGCACCGCAGAATGGCATATCTATCCAGGGGAATGCTGTGGAAGGCAGCTCCAATATCCAGGCATGGGAAGAACTGTAGATGCAGCAGCAATTCTGAACTTTGCCACTCCATCCCCCTCTGCCTCATACAGGGCTCAGAGCTCTCCCAAATTTCTCCTATGGGCAGCAGTCCAGAACATCACTACTGAATTGCACTTTTTAAAAAAAACAGCAATGAAAAAGTCACCCCACAGCACAAACCTCTAAAAAATTACTCCTGAAGACTGGCATTATTTTCAAGCTGCAGAAAAATTACGAAGAGCAAGATGATTAACAGCATCTGTAACCCTAAAGATTTTGCCATTAAAATCTTAAACTGGAAACAACCTAGGATGTTACAGCACAGGGAGAAACCCCTCAGCAGAAAACTGCATTTTGGAGACAAAATGAGAGCAGCAGGCACACAAGTGATCACCATCCCTGCCAGGGGACAGGCTGTGCTCAACACCTTCAGAAATGTGAAAGGCCAGAATGCTGCACCAGCAAGAAAGTTTGCTTTAAATAAAACACTTCTAGTTTCCAGCAGTAGTCAGGATGATGCCCTTCTTAAAATGCCTCCTTCACTGCACTTAAAAACACTACTGATTGAATTTTAATTAATTTAAAAGCTTTATGACACCCAAAAAGGAAAGGTGTGCTCACATAGAAAGCCAGAGACTCTAAACCCAGTGGATTTACAGCTCTTTAGGAAAGGTGGGCAAAGTGTTTCCCACCTTAGATTTACTTTGGGATTTACTAGGGAGCCCTGCATGCACAGGAAAATGCAAGGTTGAAGGGTAGGGGTGAGATGCTGAAATTAATTCCCTATTTTGACATAATCTAATAATATTTACAAGGTACAATCAAGAATTAGAGTGCTTTATCAATGTCCCTATTGCCTGCAAAGCACTGTAAAGGCAATGCATATAGACAGGCAATATAAATTTGGCTTCTGGAATATTTACAGATGGGCCTATGATCTACAAGACCTACCTGAAGACAGAACACAGTGATGAAAACATAGAATTCTGGCTTGCCTGTGAATCTTATAAGAAAATAACATCACAGAGGAAAAGGATTTCCATGGCCAGGAAGCTCTTTACAAGTTACATCCACCCCCAGGCTCCAACGAGGTGACTACAAGATCACAGCTCTTTATTTTACAGAAATGCCTGAAGTGTCACACTGCAGACCAACAACAAATGCCCAGCTCCTCTTGTACCAAAGGGAGTGAAAACTTCCTGTTCATCCTCCTCCCAAGCTTTTTTCCATTCAGAATTTTCATATTTATATTAAACATTCACTTATATTTAATTTTTAAATAGAATAATTTTATTATTTTAATTAATTTAATATTTAATATAAATATTAAATATTCATCTATAGGCAAATCTTTCAACTACATCCACCAAGAACACAAGCAAAAGGCACAATTCAGTTAAGAACCAAGTTCTTTCATCTGTTCTCTTTTTTCTGTTTAACATCAGATCCAGAGGCCATTGATATCACTTCACTCTATTTTGGATTATACCATTGCTACATATATCTATATCTATCTCCATATATATCTATACATCTATATATATCTGTCTGATCTTTGCAAGAGCAAAGTAAAAACTCTACCCAGTGCTGTCCCCCTTTGTAAAATGGGTGAAAAGAAAGATTCCAAGACGCATTGCTTTTTTTTTTTTTGTTTTAATTAAAGAAAACAGCAAATTTGTATGTAAAGTATCTATTTTTTCCCCAACAAGTGGCTATAGAAAAGTCATTGCTGCTCAGCCAGATGTGCTCTATGACCTTTAAAAATTCCTGCTTATTACTCCCCTTGCAAGACTGAGCCAGTGCTGGCCTTTACTGCCACTGCCTCTGGCAGGCTGACATAACTAAAGAATTATGCTGCATTATTTGCTGCTTTATGTGTAACAATGAAATTATTATAGAGTCTCAAAATGCAGCCTCCCTGCTGGCACTGGAGGAGAAGCCAAACCCAAATCAGCTGCATTTCCAAATGTTGGCTGAGAGCAGTTGCTGCTTTGAATGACTAAACCACTCCCTCCAATCCAAATATTGGGAAAATTTTAAAGTTCCCTCTGTTCGTTTTAAATGCCAATTGGCACGACAGTGCATTCTTGTCCTTTTTTCTCAGTTTTTATTTTTAGTGTGTGCAGCTATAGGGAACTCAGCAAGACATTTGCACTTCCAAAAGAGAAATGTCAGTATTGCCAGTCACAAATTCATTAATCAAATGTAAGGGCTTAAATCAGGACAGTTATAAATAAGCTGTGCAATTTTTCCTAAAGTAATGTGTACTTGAATCTTGCTATTGGCTGTCTAGTTTCTGGAGCTTCAGGGCATCCCAACTGCACATTTTCTCAATGTTCACTATTAAAACACAAGAACTGCTTATCACTGTAAAAAACTAGATGCTCATGAGGATATGAAACACAGTTTATATTCAAATTACAGCAGCATTTAGAAAGGGGCCACTCAAATGACTCCTCTGGAAGAGGAAGATCTCAGTCCATAAGAGACATTAGCACCAAACAATTCTTAGAGGTCTCCTCTCCACACTAACAGACAAGGTCCAGCTGAGAACAACCAATGGAACTCATCATGAGCTGATGATTATCAAAGGGCTCCTTTTACCTGGTGTTTGTGCTGACCACCAGACCTTTCTGCTGTCACACACCTGCAGAGCTTCACTTTACCTGCTACAAACCACGAACTGCAGCAGGAAAACTCCAGGAACTAAAACTTTTCCTGAGCAAGGTTGATAAATAGGCTCAATTTTATCTCAGCCCATAACACTTTTAGTCATTTTTTCCCCACTGGTACTGTGCACCTCCAGGCACATGGGGTCATCAGAATCCACACAAGTGGATTAAGATTTAAAGAACACAGAAGAAATCAGGCAGCAGGGGAATACTGTTATTAACCTGTTAACTGTTCTATTGATGTCAGAATTCACAAGACACTATCTGCCCCCTCCCCAAGCAAGAGTTCTTCTTTTGTTTTCCTCTCCCCACAATAAAACCCTAAAAACTAGGGAGAACTAAAAGCATTTTTTAAAAAGGCATTTTGCTGCTGGGAAATAAATGTTTATTTGACTATTCATTACAGGAGAAAAATAAAATTGCAGTGCTGCATTTGCTGTTGTTTCAGTCTTACAGTCTTTCAAAGTAAAAAGATAAGTTTGAAATACAGCTGTTTGCTTAAACTATGAAGTAGAGTATTCATGTGTATTCATTGATGGAGGGTCAAGTTTATGATGATTATGATGCTATGAAGGTTCTTGATCTACAGTATACTAAAATATTACCAGTGTTGTCTGAGTTTTTCTTCAGTGATAAAATGCACTGGTATTTTGGCTTGTTTTTCTGGGTATGGACACACAAACACATCACTTTCCCTTGGGACTCCCTGGGAATTGGATACAAGCAAGGAGCACCCTTGAGCACCCTCCTGCAGCACAGGCAGGACTCTCTCACCCACAGACTGTCAAAGACAACGTGTTGAGTTGTTAATCAATTATTACAGCACCCTGGTTTCCATCAATAACTAATCTGATCTTCTCAGCCTCATTAGAACTGGAACCATTATTGTGGTGCACAGCACAGGCTACTCCTGCAGACAGGGACAGTGATTTACTGATGGCAGGTAAGTATGCTGATCAACAAATACCAAATGTACAATATGATGTCTGGCTTTGTGGGAACTTATATTGGTAAATTGTGAGCCCTAATGACAACATGTGATGGAAGTGAACATTTTTAACTTACCAGTTACCTAAGGTCTCAAAAGTTCTTTTCATCCATTTTTTTAATTGAATTCTCAAGCTAGGATTCATGTTTATGTCCATAGCAGAATACAAAGCAAGTCTGAGCACAACCTCCACTAGAACAGAAAGATTTAAGAGAATCTGGTGTTGTAAGAAAAGGGAGTGCTACTATAGCAGAAAATTCCTTTCCTTTTGCAGTGACCTCCTATAAAGGGATTATCACACAAATATGTGATTATATAGCTCATAAAACCACTCAGCAAGAAAGGACTCCCCAGGAAATCCAGGTAGGGATAGCACAGCTTCTGCTGCTGTTCACTCCTGGTGGGTGTACAGAGTATTGAACTTTAGTTTGATTAGGCCTGCAAGATGCCACAGCAGAGAAAAAAAACTATAGGATCTCTTTAAAAAAGCAATTCCTGCTGGGAAGCAAATTGGTGACAAAAGCCAGCCTGAGCAGAAGCAAAAAAAAAAAAAATTTACAGGTCGTGAGTCTACCAGCCCTTATTCTTGGTGGGCTTATTAATTATATAATCACATATTTG
>VZTT01054148.1:56802-71439 GCA_013400855.1 Buphagus erythrorhynchus
AAAAAAAAAAAAAAAGAAGAGGGTCCTTTTCCCAAAATAGATTTGTTGTTAACTGCTGGAGATCTTCCTGTTGCTTGACTCTTCTTTTGGGCTGCCAGATGCAGGGCAGTAACAGTATTTCATCAGATCATGTGATTTATAAAACAGTAACTAATGGCAGCAGCAGCAGTAACAAATCACTGCTTTTATCATTTTCATTAATAGCACTTGAACGAGCTCAGGTATACTTTCCACTGGCAGACAAACCTAAAAGGCATTTGGTCACATTAATCATTCAAAGCTGCCGTTAAAAAAGATAAAAAAACCCTTGAAAATAGCTAAATTGGCAGAATTCTCCTTCTTCCCTCATTTATTTAAGAAGAATTAAAAAAAAAAAAAAAATCAAAGGGGTGATTCTTCAAGCATTAAGTTTGGCAAGATTAAAATGCAGATTAATAAACACCCTACAGCAATTAACTGTGTTCAGCCCTGGAAACTGTTGACCTGTGGAGGCTCCCTTAAAAAAAACAAAAAAACAAAGAAACAACCCATACTGGACAGATGGTCTAGGGCTCTTTTGGGTTTTGTTTTTAAAAGAGCTGACAATTAGATCTTTTTTCTTTTGTAAATATGAGCTATGTAGACCTACTTTCTTAATAAGAGCTGTTAAATTTATACTCCATACTGCTATTTGCAGGAATTTTACATCAACTCTTTGTGTATAGGTGGTAAGTGTAGGAAAAAAAAAGTGCAAACTGTAGATCAGGTCTATAAAACAAAGTAAAAATCTGCTTGTAATTAGAGTCACCCAAAATTAAACTTTAAAAATAACCTAGCCTAATTTTTTTGGTACAGTTGGGTAGTGAATGAGAACACTAAATGTCAGTCCACCGTGCATTCCAAAGATTTCAGAGAATAAGTTGTCAGGAGGCATTTCTCCCAAGTTCTGCTCATTTTTGTGCTTCCATACTAACTCCAGCCATTCCTTCTTGCAGGTCCCAGGAATGAATGTCAGAGTGTCACTCTGAGTGCATCACCCAGAACTCGGTACAGGAGACAAGGGATCTAAACAAACGGAGAGCAGAGATGTTTATCAGCAGCCACAGGAGGATGTTTGAGAACTCACAGCCCCACAGGAAAGGGAAATGACTGCAGCATTTCCAAACAGCACCAAATGTACAGTACTGCTGCAATCACAGGGCCCTCCAGGAGCTGATGTGTGATCTCATGTTCACTAGAGAGCAGTGGAACAAGGCCTCCAAAAAGAACATTTTGCTGCATGTGCTGCTTAGCTGGAACCCATGGCTACAGAGCACAGCTGGTTTTGGGCAAAGTCTCCAATCTGGCACAGGTTTACCTACAATCACCTACAATGCAGTTTCACATCATCTCAGTAGAATTACCCATTTCATTTATGTCAGGAGCTTTAAGAAGCTTTGCTATTAAAATCTTTAATCTCAAATTTTTTAAAAGGCTTCAGAAAATGCAAACTCACAAAACCTCAAATTTAAAACAGCAGGCCAAACTCAGGGTCTGATTAGAATACATAAAATATTCTAACTTTTTTTTTTTTAATCAAAAAGGAAAAAAGAAATGGCTAGAATAATGTAGAAAGAAAGATTAAAAGATGCAAGAGGAGCAAATCATTCAGTCCAGTAATACCTTTGAAATATTACACAGATTCTAAGAACTGTGAATTCTCATTACATCCAAAGCAAGATCTCAGCCACTGCAGCCAGGTTGTGCAATGGGTTCTTCAGAAAAGAATGCAGATTATTAAGAGCAGGATGGTGTCATGCTCTGGATCCCAGGCAGTGCCTCTCTGTTGACTTTCCCATGTCTGCACGTCCTTGTGGGGTTGTGACGTGGGATGGGACATGGTGAAGTGCTCTGCAGCTGCTCAGCACCATGAGCACACCCCTCCTGCCCTGGCTGGGCTGTGCACACCCTCCAGAGTGTGCAGTGCCCTTGGGATGTGCCCTTGGGATGTGTGGGGCTTCTCCTGGCACCAGCACCACTGCCACAGCCTGCTGGCCATCCCATCCATTCCCTGCTGGGAGCTGGATGCCACAGGCAATCCTGGAGCATCTCCACAGGACCAGAGTCCTGGGCTTACACAACTGAACCAAGCCTGCTTCTTAAGTTTATCAGCTGAAGGTTTCACATTTGCCAGCCTTTATCCACCACTGGCATCTTAAAACAGCCTTCCAATAAATGGTTTATCTGTAAACTTCTTCTTCTCTCCAAAACTGCCACGGCAATTATCTCAAGAGTCCTGTACCTCAGATTTTGCTCAACTCAAAATGCAACACAACTATCCAGGGACTAAGAGCCACTCTTCACTGCAAGGACACACATCTCACAAAACTGGGAGGTGGGGTAGCTCCACACTGAGCAGATCACACACACAGGGAGTTTCAAGCATGGCAAACCTCCAGCCACGAGCTACAGCCCTCCTTCCCACCCCCAGCCCTCCAATGCCATTCCTCTCTCTGGATCTCTGCATTGGGTGCACAGACCTGAGGGCCAGGGGGAAATCCTGAGGCTTTACAAGTCTGCAGTTCCTCCTCCCCAAACCCAGCCCCTGTAAGCCACAGGACCCCACAGCCTGGACTCAGTGGGAAACAGCTCAGAAGCCAAACCCTAAAACTCGTATCAGATGTGATGTGAGCACTGCCTGCCTGCCCAGCAGCTGTGCCATGGCACTGAGAGCCTGCCCTGCCAGGCACAGCTCCCAACCACAGCTGGGTCCCACACTTCTGAGCCCTGCTGTGAGCAATGAGGGATTTGTCTTTACAAACAAGCTGTGGCTCTGCTGGTGGATAAAACCAGCACTGAGAAATAAAAGGAACAAGGGGATGGATTCCACTGATTGGTGAATGGGAAAAGATATTTGCCTTTACAAACAAACTGTAGGTTTGCTGATAAATGAAATTGGATATTGAAAGATGAAAGAAGCAATGGGGGAAAACCATGAATTCCATAAGAATAAAAAATGAAAAGGGAGGGTTGTACATTAGAGGGGAATCTCAGGTATCAGGTGTTCTGGGAATTCTGTGCCTCTCAAGTACTTCAGCCCAGGGGGAAAGAAAGGGAAATGCAGCTGGGAAATTGGGATAAAAAGGGAGGCTGTGTCCTCCAAAAATCTTAGAGACCCCAGGGGAATGCCCCATGGTCTCCTCTTTATTCCAATAAAGTTACAGGACTCCTCTGTCACCTTTCTGGACATAAACCTCTGGTGTTTGTGGATTCATTTTCCTGACACTGCCTTTCCTGCTGCTCATGAAATACAAACTCCCCCTGCCCCTGCCAGCCCCCCAAGGGAACGTGGTGGCCTCCAGCTCCTCCCAGAACTGGATTGCCACCCCTGCCTCATGTCCTTCCCTGCCCGGCTCTCGAGGCTCAGGCTGCCAGGTCACAGCTCACCCAGAACATCCATCACCAGGGCTCTCACTGCACAGCACCAGCCAAGGCAAATACCTTTTTCTCCCACACTGCTCACGTGCAAGTGTTGGTTCCAGTAATGACCTCAGAAACAAACAGGTGAGTAAATAAGAACAAGTAAATAAGAACAAGATTTGCACACACACACACAACCTCCTGAGGAAATTGTTATGTACTTAATTATTTCGTGGAGTTATTTTTTCATTTCTGCCATGATCTACTTTGCCTTTGAGAAGAAAAAGGGGGCAGGGCTGTAACTTCACCTGCATGAATTTCAATGAAAGAGCTCCCAAAATTTGTAAAAGCAGTTTTCAGATATTTGTAATTCTTAAAGATTTATCCTTCACAATACATGACCCAGTCAGTTATTAATGAGTCTTTCAGGACCATGGCAGATTACACCAGTTCTCAACAGTGGTAACCATTCACATTTTCTTTTAATTACTTTACCAATGAATACATGCTTAGTTTTTAATATAATAACTCAAAAAATCCACATTTAATGAAAAACTTCAAAAGGAAGAAATACCTAGCCTGTGAAACATTGCCTGTGTTCTCTTTACTCATAATTGTGTCTGTTGCTGAAATGATCTTTTAAATAATGAAAGAGGATTTTATAACTAATACATGTAATCTCATTCCAGTTCAGGTACCAGTGCAGACATTACTTGTTTATTCCTCTTTACCTTCTTCACACTCTCACTACCTTTCATTTTATCTTTACAACAGTTTCTGCTGGTGGGCACCCTGCTCTTGTTTCCCAGAGCATATTCTATTTATATATTTATCTTGGTATCTCTGTAAATTCCTTCCCTTTTTGCCTTCTGTATTTTTACATTCAATACTGAATTCGTTTTTAAAGTGTATTTAACAGTCACATATTTCAGGGTTTTAAAGGGTTTGATGTTTGTTTTGAGTAACTCAAGATTCATATTGTGCACATGGCATTGATTCCACATTAACATTTATCACAGCTCTTCTGGATGAGCTCATACTCTCTCAGGAACAACTTGGTGCTACTTTAAAGATCTCTATCCCTACAGACCCTTCCAGCATCACCACGTTCTCCTCATCATCAGGCTGGGTAACATGTCCCAAAGCACCACTGAAACAGTGCCCAGCAAAGCCCTCAGTTCCTCCAACCAAATTACAGTGGGGCAACTCTGCTGAAATTCCTGCTGCTACCTCAGCATGGCAATGACTTCCCTGCAGCACAGCTTGTGCTAGAGCAGGATAAAATTGCTCAGAGGATGATTGACCTGTGCTGTCTTTGCAAGTGCAGTGCACTGGGTGGTCAGTTAGCTCCCTGACATTGAAACCTGGTAGTTTTACACTGCTAAGTATGGAGGAGTGGGAGCAATCTACCTCTAGTGTCAATTATAGAAGTGGTAAGTTGTAAAAAACAGTTACCAGGATAATTGTGCCCTGTCTGGCCCTGCTTATCTAACAAACTTGCAAAGCATAGCACTGCAAAAATCATCAGGGAGGTTTTCTAGGAGATCAAACAGCAAAGATGGGATCTAGTGAAGATTTTATCTAATAGGTAAATGTTTAACAGATTATGCTAACAATTTTGCCTTTAGCAGCTTAGCCTGGAATTACTGATTATTGTGCAGTGGTGCGTGAAGCTCATTGTCTAAATGATCCAGAGTAGTTCTTTCACAGGTTTTGAAAGAATTCTTTCAGTTTTTATACCTGCACTGGGTCTGCCAGCCATTTTGGCTATAAGAGCAGCTGTTCTACCCAGCATCCAAGGGTTTACAAGCCAAGCCAGCCAGCTGGAGTACACCCACACTTGTAGAAAGGTGTTAATCTACTCCACCTGCACTTCACATAAGCAGAAGAAAGATCATTTCCAGTGCCAAGAGCTGCCTGACCCCACTAGCACAAGTTTATAACCATTGCTGAGAAGCTGCTTTGATTAAAGCACTCATGGCTCTGAGGCTGTCTGGCTTTAGCAGTGATGTAACTCGAAAGGATTTCTGCAGAGAGGACTTGACTGTCATGTATTTACATTATGCTAATGCTGGTAGTCCTCATGGAAAGCCCCGGGGCATTAGCACATGCTGCTTTAAAAAAAAAAAAGCACGTGGAGAAGCCAAAAGAGGTAAGAAACAATGAGACACAGGGGCATTTCGGGTTTCCCAGGGGAACATTGCCCCAGAAAAAAAACAAACAGCAGAAAGGAGTGAGGGCCAGCTCACCCCACCCTGACCTCCCCTCCACCTTCCTTTTTGGCAGGACCACATCTTTTAGACACTCCCAAACACTCGAGCCCCTCCAGGTATCCCAGGAGCTCCAGGACACCCGGACTGAGCTGCCACCAGCACTCCCAAGGCAATGGAAATAGAAATGGAAAAGCCACCACAGCAGCCTGGGGCTCCTTTACCTGCTACAACCAGCCAGACAAACACTGCACCCAGGAGAAAGGGCAGCCTAAGTGTTGTGCCCAGCGAATCCATCAGCCACAGGAAAGCTGGAGGGGTTACTGCCATGACATCCATGGTAATTGTTAATGTTCAGAGACACAGAGTTAAAAATCAGGACACATAAATAAACCTCAGCTCTTTATTAAGACAGATTCTTCTAAGATCTCCATCTAAAGACAGAATATCCACGTTACCACATCAAGCCATCTAATTTACAGTTTCTATTTCAGTAAGAGTGCATAATTCTGTATTTTTATAGAAGAAAATTATTTTTAATGTGTATAGCTTAAAAATCCACAAAACATTTACTCATAATCATTTAATTATACAGAGGCATCTAGAGAAGCAAACTGCACCAAACATCTAAACATAAAGCAGAAAATTAAAGTTTCCGACAGACTTCTCATTCCATTTTATTTGACCTTTTTTTCCATTTAAAAAACACAATTGACATATGTTCAACAGGCTTCAGAAGGCAGAATGTTTTAATTAGGACACCACTCCTGCAAGACCAGAAATAACAAGAGCTAAGAAAGCAGAGAAACAAAGCTATAAAAAGACCTGGCTTCCCATTTAGCCTAACACAAAACTTTCTCAAACCCTCACAAACAATTTAAAAACTACCATATGTGAAGGATGTCAGAAGTTTCCTTCTCCCTCCCAGCTTGTGCACAGCCCATTCCTGCAAATGCCCCAGCACACACTGCACCAGTAACATCCAAGGCTGATCACATTTAGTCCAGATGTGCAACAACATTACTGAAGCCATCAAGAAAGTATTTATGACCAGTGCTGTAAAGGGGGCAATTCAAATCCAATGGGAAATACCACTATAGAAACTCAACATTCCTTTGGTTTTCAATGAATTAAAACTGCTTTTGGTCTGTTTTCCACTGTTGGTATTTTTAGTCTGTTTGAAGCACCATTCTTCTTTCTTTCCCTTGGCCAAACAGCTCTGCTGATGGATGTATAGAGCAGAGCCTTGTTTTAGGTGATAAAAAAAATATGGTATCCAAACACATTCAGGAAAGTGAAATTGTTACTGCCCCTTGTCTAAAGAACCCTATCAGGAAACAATTGAATCATTTGGCTTGTCATTTAAATTCAGCTGCTAGCCATTAACCTTTCTAATGCAAAGTGCAAGACTTGAAAAGAATTTACATCAGCAAATTATTAAGGTCTGTGACAATTAATAAGCAATAAAGCTCACTGAGACTAAAAGCACAGGGTGTACTCTGCTTCACTGCAGAGTGACAAATGAGATGGCAGATGCAACCACACTATCCAGTGCAGAATTAATCCCAGACAGATTCTCAGGTAAGTGAGAAACAAGAAGTGCTCATCAAGAAGTGCACAAGAGGGATGTGGCTATACCTATAACATCAACCAAAAAAGAACAAAAAAAAACACCAAAGTGGTGCTTGAAAAGAAAAAGTTGATAACTTTATATGAAAGCAATTTTTTAATATAATTTATATTTTATATATTGTAGCAATTTTATGATTCATACATCTAAATTTTATTATTGTATCAGTCCTGCAGTGGTACTGATCAGGAAAGGGGATGAACAAGAAGTTGCACCCAGACATGGAATTCTGGATTCCCCTGTGATACAGAAGAGGGATTTCAAAGGGAGCTTCACAGAGAGAACAGCATGTAAGGAAAAGATCAGAACAGGCAAGTTATGCCCTTTCACCCTTCTCCTTTCCAGCCCCTGCAAAGCTGCACTGATTGCAGCATGCAAGGAGGACCACTTATGTCTGATAATATTTTTATATTAATATTAAGCCCAGCTGGAAGCAGTTGCAGTCATTGCTGTTCAGCCCAAACTGCCCAGGGAGAAGGGAATGCCAGCAGCTGGACACAGCTCATGATTTCTGTCACAGAGCTGTGGGTCCTGTGCTTCCCTCCCTTTCTGATTCGTGCTGTTCAAAGTAACACTACAGTCAGATCTGCCTGAACACCCCCAGAGGCACCTGGAAGGCTTCAGCAGCTCCCAGAAAGAAAGGAATTACCCAGCACTGCTTAAAGCAGGGCTGCAGCTGTCACAGCAGCTCCCAGGGAACACATGGCTAATCTCACACACACACAAAAATCCCAACTGGACTCCCAAAATGAATAACTTCACCAAGAGCATTGACAAAAAAATCACAGCCTATTTGGTGTATAAAAAGATGTAGTTAGCTTAGATAAACAGTTATTTGTTTCTTAAGCCATTATTTCTTTTGTATTTGTTTCAACTCCATGTTACCACTTCCCCTCTCATTCCTTGTTGAAGATCACATTTAATGTACAACATTGCTCATTTAAATACAACTCCCTAATTTAGTTCTCAAATTCAGCATCTTCCATGGGAGAAGTTTTACTTCAAGTGTAGTTGAATCTTTATAACCACACCACACCTGCACAACCTGCTGCTGGAACCATTTTGCCTCCTCCTGTGAGTAACACAACATAAAAAAAAGCAAGAAAATAATTCCATCTAATGAAGATGATGTCAAAACATTCCCAGAATGGCAATGTGTAATAGTTACTGTCTGTGGACAAGAAAAAAACAATCAAAACAAAACCAAAAAGAAAAGCAGCAAGCCCACACACTTCCTTTACCTTTCAAATTCTTACTGCATCAACTCCTCCATCCACCAGCACATTCTCAAGGACCCAGGGGAAGGTTTTTGTTCTTATTTGGTTTTTCTACTGCCCACCATTAGAAGCATCTGTCTTCAGAAAAGAAGTCCTGAATAGTCCAGCTAATTCAAGGTAACTTACACTGGTTTGCTGCTGTGCATGCCCTTCTAGATCCTCAACATGAGGAGTCACATTTTGCCTTATTTTTTTTCTAAGTTGCTTTTACCTGCCTGGAGAAAAATCTGATATTTTATACAGTGTTTAAACTTCAAGAGGGACCATTTATCCCTGCCATCCAGCTTTGGAGATCAGTGCAGCTTTATTTGCTTTCACAAGTGTGTGGCACATAAGGCCTCAGCATGCTAAGATGCTGCAACTGCTGCTTAAATAATAGACAATTAACTGTCAGGCTTCAAAGCATGAATAAGAGCTGTTAGGCACTGCTAGTAAGATTGGTTTTTAATATGCTTAATATTGCTACATGTGTATTATACAGCAACCACATAAATATTTATGTTAAGCAAGAAAAGCACAGGGAGTGGTCTGCATTTTGTTACAACTACATCATATTCTGCATGGCAGAACTCTTCCAATATCATAGGAATGTTTGATGTCTCTGCTTTTAATTGAAGTTGGAAGATTGGGCACATCTCAGTTAATAATCCAAAACAAAGTTTTGGAGATACTCTCCAAGAAATCATCTGAGTCTAATTCTTAGACTTGCCCATAGACTCTCCTTGAAGACCTAAAATTTGTTAAACCTCCACAACTTCCTAGAAGGAATTCCTTCCAGTAATTGATAGTGGACTCTTAAAACTCTTATAAGCCAATTTCTTTTTTTTTTCCTCAGTCCCACTTAGACTGTAATACTGCCAAAAGCTCTGCTTGCCCTTGGTTTTGTCACAGTTTAATCCATTTAAGGCAGCCAGACCAACCTGTTTGGAGTGAAACTTGTGTTTACCTCCACTTGGAGAAGATTGCAGTGAGTCTGTCCAGCCAGGGGAAGGTGACGTAGCTCAGAGCTGATCCTGCCAAAGCCCTGAAGGGTACACACTGCACAGTGCTCAGCAGCCCATCGAGCCCCTCATTCAGCTCTGACACCAATAAACACACAGATGTGTCACTTGTGTTCCCATTTAGCAATTCCTTGAAAAGGTGCTGTTATCAGCAGTGCAGCTTATCTCTGCCTTGCCACTGCTGTAGGATATGTGGCCCTTGAGACACTTCTACACGCTGGAAACTTGCCAGCTATTACTCATAAACCAATCTATTATACTGATATTACGTGCAAAAGGGAAAAACTTTAAAGTTCAAACGTGAAGGAAGCTCAGTAAGAGTCAGTGGTGTTGTGTCTAAATGGCATATACAGAAATTTTCTATGAACACAGACTGGAATTCTGCTCCTCCATGAAGTATTGACACATTCCCTTAACTCTCTGAAGAAATTGAAAAGTCATACAGAAAATGGCAGCATCAAAAAGAAATAACACCCAAAATTGATGAGCATGTTAAGAGAATTTAGAGCCCATATCTGAAGGGAGGAGCCTGGAAGCAGAATTTTCAAAGTTCCCATGCAAGTTCCCTAGATGTTTAGGGCCTCCTTTCCATGACCACTATCATTGCCATTTGGATCACTTGCCAGCTGATTATTCTGTTGATTTTTCTCCCAGTTATTCCTCACATGGCAGCTGTGCCCATTTCCTCCCCTGTGTTTCTGACCTGGATTTTCCAGCCCTTCTCTCCTGGCCACTGCTCCTGCAATCCAGTGGCCCCAGAGCACCAACAGCACTGTCTGGCTGCTCTCCTGACTGCTCCATCATCATATGGGAAAGCATATTTTAGTGCCTGGAATGGAACCTGAATTCCTGGCCTCTCTCCTGAATCCCATCCATTGCTGCCAGAATAAATAAAGAACGAAAATAAAATCCACCCACACCAAAATGGCCTGAAAATGAGCCCTCAGATTTTCTTATTGCCTGATTATATACTGGGTACAGCAATTCTGCAATTATAAAGTTTGTTTACCACTCAGAACCTCTTCACAAGTGCATGATATGTAGGTATTTTAGAAAAATAACTTCCCACTGAGCCCCTCATTTATTATCAATAGATATTAGAGCTTTGTCATTTGTAATTTGCTGCCTTGAGAAGACAAAGGTACAGCTCCACAGAGAGCCAGCAGATCTCTGCACTTACAGCTTAGGTTCAGTAGGAAACCAACAAACAAAATAGGAAGGAAAATGCAATTAATTATCCTTTGAAAGGTCACTCCTCTTACTCCAGTTAGAAGAGATGACACACACAAGAACACACCATCTCCCCAGCATTAACAGAGTGTTCTCTAAAAGGACAGATGCAGCCCTGGGGCTTGGCAAGGAGCCTGGAAGCACATGGCTCTTCTGATTGCAGCCTTGGAGGGGTTTTCAGAAGCAATCCTTTCCTTCCCAGGGGTTACACATCTTCCAAAAAGCACATAGACTTAGAACTAGCTGAAATAATGATCTTGATAGAATGCCTTTCACTGCCACAATATATTGGTTATGAGCTAAAGAAAGGCATTTAAGTATCCGTTTAGAGGGTATATAAAACTCAGGAGTCTAACTCAGCAGAAGTTGTTGCCACCAAACAATTTTCATCAAAGGAGTTCCCACTCCATAGTTTTTTGCATAGTCAATCACTCTTGCATTGCTCACAGGAAGGAGGGACAGGATAAAACCCAGCCAAAATCTGCTTTGTAAAACTAAAAGCATTCCTTATTGGTGTCTCCACACATTGCTGGGATCTCTGTCAGTAAATAGAGTGGACTTTTCTATATTTGAAAGGTTTCACTTTTCTTCTAATGCATCCACAGTCTTTTAAATCTCTTTTTTCATCCCTGCCTCTATTGTGTGCCATTTGTGAGAAGGCTAACCTTTGCTCCCCTGTCATCAAGGCTCCCTTACCTTCTGCAGATGTCTGAACAGAGCAGTAATTCCTCATGAGACTGTGCAGGGGCTCTTGACAGCACCTCCTGAGAGATGCACCCTTGCCACACGTTGGACAATTGACATATTTGACCAAAAAACTTCCCAGGAAAAAAAGGAGCAAAAATCGTGTGGCCTCCAGTGCCAGCTGGAATAAGCTGTAGTGAGTAAGAGGAGTAGGACTGCTGAGTAAGAATATGTCACACACAGTTTGTAACTTCTCAGAATAAACTGTTTTATACCATGTTCCAGGAATATTACCAAATAGCTTCAGTGCATTGGCTGACTCAGTGGGCAGTGACATGGAATAACGCTTCAAAGGAGCAAAATCAAGGAATTCAGAGTTTCACATGCTAATGCTGTTAGAAAACTCAGTCACCTAACCCTGGCAAGTTATCAAAGTACTAAATGGTAATATAGCCTCAAACTGCATAGTGCTGGCTCATCAATCCAGGACAGAAAGTGTGACCATTACAAAGCAGATGTCTCAATTAATTTGTTATGATACACTGCCTCCAAAGATGTGGTCTATTTGGCAATAATTTAAGACAGATCCAGGATTATTAGCATCAGACAAAAGTTAGCATTCGCAAAGCAGAGTTTTCTGTAGCCCCCCCAAAAAATAATCAGCTTTTTCAAAATCATATAAAATACACGTTGCTCAGGATGCTGGCAGTGGCTGAGGCTGTGCTGAGTTTCAGCTGCATGATTTCCAGGGCTCACCTCTGGGAGGCCCTCAAGCACTCCCCAGGAATTTTCTCCAGCCTCTCCCAACCCCCAGGCTGATGGAAACACCTCCCATTTCATCCATGGTGAACTCTCTAATCCCCTTGTCAGGGACAAAGAGATTTCTCCTGTGGGCACAAACTGTCCAGGTGATCCTGTGAGGTTCAATCACTAATAGCCAAATTTAATTAAGAAACTTTTTAAAAAAAATGAAACAGTGTTAACTGAGGCTGAGTGCAGGCTGGGAATGACATCCATCAGTTTTGGATGCCCACTTGTGTTTCCAGGAGCCAACCACATGAAATAACAGGTTACCAGTCCACCCTGTGCTCATTCAAAACCAGAGGTTGATGTCTTAAATCCCCACAACACACAGCTCTGGGTTATGCCACAGGGAGCTTCCACATCCCCACAAAACCTTGGTGAAGTGATGCTTAGATCAGCATCCTCAGCTGCTGTGGGGAAGAAAAATCCCCTGTGAAATCTGGGTACACACAGTTGAACAGAAGGGAGCAGAGCCAGCCAGGAACCTGTTATTTTAGACAGACCTCTGAAAAACAAATGGAGGACTTTGGAGGATCAAGCCACCTCAGTGTCCAGGCAACAGGTTTAAAAAGTGTTTTTCTTTCAACTCTGTAAAAAATTTCACCACAAGAGCTAAGAAATCTTCATCAGCAGCAGCTCAGATACCACTGATTTTTATCAAAACCAAGAAGACTAGTGAAATTGCCATTTCCCTCTTTCAAAAGAACACTACCAACAGCTTATGATAAGGAGAAAACATGAATACACAAAGTGCCTGCAGCCAGGGCAGCTGAAGGGCTCAGCTGAACAAAGACTGTCATTTCTGATAAGAAAGCAAGCAAGTAATGAAGGCATCCATGTGAATGTTGCCTGTGGTTTGTGCCAGAGAACTGGAACAACACAGGAAACCAAACTTCCATGATCTTGTTTTATTGGCAGAGTTCGAGACCAAGGAGGGAAGGAAAGGCAAGAAAGCTGAGGTTCATCAGGTACATCTCGAACTGCCACACATCTCCAAGTGGTATTTGCCTGTAGTAAATTGTTGCATTACTCATCATGTGGATCTGCTGAGCAGCTTCATGCCAAGCTTCAACTCCTTTATATCACTGAGTCTTCCCAAAGTGGGAAAAACCCAGAACCATTGCTACATGGAATCATCACACTCATTTAGAAGCACAGAGCAGATTACAGGTGTGTTAGAAATAAATCCATCCTCACAAATTTGAAATCAGGGATGCTGAACTGCAAGAATCCTCAGCCAGAGGCTGAGATGAGATGTAAATATTACCCCAAGTTATCTCCTCATCATGCACAGCACACCACAGGGCTGTTCTGTCCCTTCCATCAGATATGGGCCACAGCCCTACCCAAAAGAAACTGAGAGCAACGTTAGTTAAATCAAGAACAAACTTCACATTTCCAGGCAGTCATATGTGAATTACAATACTTGGAAAAGAAAACCCAACAACAAAACTGAAATGGACAACATGTACTTGCCACTGTAATTGGAATAAGAAAGATCAAAATATCTACCCACTGTGCAAATAAAGGATCAAAGCAAACACATTGCTTCTGGTTCCCAGGAGGTAAATTTTGCTTTTTTCTTGTTTTGTTTAAATAAAGTGTTGTTTATTCGTTCTCCCATCTTTCAATAGAGCCATGAATGTCCCCAGTCAATGAGGCATGCTTCCTCCCAGGGTACTTGGAAAAGCACTGCACATTTAGAGAACTCTCCCTGTCACAAACATGTGTTCAGTGGTGTCTTCAGAACACCACCCATGTGATGCATCCCAGGTTTTCTGTTTGGTTTTTTTCTGCCTCTCCTGAAGCCTGGACTGCAGCACAAAGAGCACTTGCTACCTGGTGAGACCCAACAGGCTTGGCCATACAGAAAACCTCTTAACCAGAGAAAGGAGCCAAGGGCTGGCAGCTTCTGCAATAAGATGTAAAATAACACAGGAGAAATGATGTAAAAGCCACACCCTACCCTGCACCAACACTGCATCCTCAGGAAAATCTCTGCTGTGTAAGGCTTTGCCTATTTTCCCAGCAGCAAAGACAAAAGAAAGATCCCAGCAGCAGCAGACAAAACCCCCTGAATGAGAGACATCCACTTCACCTTCCTGCCCAGAAATACCCAGGAGGAGCAGGAGCTGGCAAAGAGAGCCTTGACTCCTCTGCCCAAGATACACCATGTGCCAGACTAAAACCACAGTAAAATTGAAATGAGAGTTGGTGCTTTCCCCTACGATCAATTGATTTCAGTTACATTTTAAAATCATGTTTTCTTTCTAGCTTCTGAAAAGAAAGACTGGAAAAATGTATTGGAAGATATTTTAGAGAAGGAAGATTTGTGCAAAAGGGTGAGTGATGCCATTCAGAAAGACTTAAGAGAGAAATAAGTTTTAGCCACCTTGACCCAGGACACAATACTAACAGTATTG